>VDFB02128696.1:0-12268 GCA_007258455.2 Sequoia sempervirens
CATTGTGAAGAATAGGATCCTGATTTCTGGAAATTCTCATAAGTTGAAACCATAAGAACTGTTCTTTGAGGCACATAGCATAAAATCTGGGTGGTGTTCTGCATTCCATAATCTGACCAGTTACCTTCAGCATTTCATCCATCTTTTCTTTTAACTCCTAAATTTCCAGTTTCTGCTCTTCAATTTTCTTTTTCAGTTTCTTCTTTTCCTCCTCCCAAACTCACATTTTTATTTCGGTCTTAAAATTTGGGTGGCCCGGAAAGTCAAAGGTTTGTAATGTAACCGGTTTCCATGTAGCTTTGACATATTCCAAAAATTCAATTAAAAATGTTTCTTATAAACAACAATGGCTTGACAAGTTGCAGGGGGAATTGAGGCTTCATTGACCACTTCCAATGGTTCAGTTTGTTCTTCCTCTTGTTGTAGGAAAAATTCTTATTGCTGCAGTGGAGAAGACTGTGCTTCCTCTGAAATCTGCATAGCCGCAGCAGCCAAGTCATCAAGACTTGGTACTCCCCTTTCATTATGCTCAACTTCCCTTGTCTCAACTTGTTCTTCTTCAAGAATAACAAATGAACTTTGTGCAGCACTTTCAGACATATTCTGAGAAACATCAGGTTCAGACTCAACAGATTCTTCTGAAATTATAATAACCTCAGGTTGAGGTGAAGAAGGGGATACTTTACATTGTGTTCTTGTAGAAACTCTTCTTGGTAGTGTTGTGGCTGCAGGAGGTGCTCTCGTAGCCTTCCTCTTTTTGAATTGCCTAGAAGGTTCTGCCTTGTCAGAGGATGATGGTGAACTGGTGACGACAACAAGTGTTGTTGTAGGAGACAATGTTGCAGGGGAAGAAGTTGTAGGAGAAGAACGTTGCCTTTTCTGAGAAGGGGGGTCAGATTCTGGGATTTGCTCAACCCCAGATGACTCTCTAACCTTAGTTTTTCCTCTCTCTCTCTCCTACTAGCAACCCTAGTTTTCACCCGGGCAGAGGACTCTGGTGTGAGAGCTGTAGGACCAGGTGCTATAGGAGCAGATGATGCTTGCCCTGTTCTTCTACTAGTGGACGCTATTTCTTCTTTCCTTTTCCGAGGCCGTGGGGTAAGTGCTCTAGGGGGTTCTAGACGTTGCAGGCTCTTCTGGGCAACAAATTCTTCCCAGGAAAGAGGTGATACATCTCTCAAAGAGCGTGCAATCAACAATTTTATGAGGCCATGGTGAGCAATAGAATTATCTTTCCCCTGTTGGGTTTCGTGGGCACATTGTTCCAGAAAGTTTAACAAAAAGTTTGGAACATTAACAACTAATCCATGCCTCATATGACTTAGCAATTTGAAGTGGTAAGAATGCAGGTAGGAGAAACGGCCTTCACAAGTTAAATACCTGATTATGAAAGCAGCGTATTCTGGCTATGGAGGAGGCAACGACACTCGCTTGCATCCCTGCTTTGAGACCTCCAAAGGTCCATCAGTGGGTATTGAAAATTCTACCCTTGCAGAGGCAGCATCCGAAGAAAAATTTTCTCCAACGGCTGGGAGCCCGGTTACTTCTGCAATTCTTTCTTCAGTCGCAACAACTATTAGACCCCATACAGTAGCCTCCCCTTCAGAAAGGGTTCTCAAAAATTCGCCTGCAGCCTCCTCGTCAAAAGCATCTAAACTCAAGAAGTAATTCAGCCAACCACAGAGGCTGAATGCTTGGACCGTTTGAGGATTTTGCATTAACAACTCATGAGCTACAGGCTCATGCCTAACTAGCTGACCACCCATGTTCACAGTTTTGCCTTAGCTGGCTCAAGTCCTTTCTGA
This sequence comes from Sequoia sempervirens, assembly GCA_007258455.2. Classification (NCBI taxonomy): domain Eukaryota; kingdom Viridiplantae; phylum Streptophyta; class Pinopsida; order Cupressales; family Cupressaceae; genus Sequoia; species Sequoia sempervirens. Next base: position 1,806 of record VDFB02128696.1, read on the forward strand.
AAATCAAGAATTTCCCCTGTTCCGCTCTGGTTTTTCTCTGTTCCACCGTTAATTTCCTTCTTTTTTTCCAAAAATGAACTTTATGAACTTTTTAAACAAGCATTTTTTTTTTTTGAATGTGATTCTCAATGAAAAACATGCAATGAAAAAGACATGCGATCATATTTGGAAAGTACCAGAAAAATAATAAAGAAAGATTATCTAAGCAGTTGTGATAGCGGTGAAAGGACAGGTTTAAAAAGTGGATTATCCCGCCCCCTACTTAGAGTATGACATGTGTCCTCACATGTACTAGGGAATAGGCGAAAATCAGGTAATAATGACTGATATAGATAGTGCAGTAAATGAATAGAATGAAATAAATCAAAAATGCAATAATCAAAAGATATTGCGTACCTTTCATTAAATGTTCGTACGTGCTGAGAAAGTTGACAACTTCGGCATGAGATGATAGTTGGGAATGAGATCATAATTAGGGGTGGTGTGGATGGATGAGGTGGATGGATGACGTGGACAGACGAGATGAATGGATGGATGGTACGAAAGATAAAGAAGTGAAATGTGGCGATAAGTGGAAATGAAGAAAAGGGGTTCCCTTAAAAGGAAACCTTTATTATGAGCATGCATTAGAAAATCACGGAGAAGCTGTAGGAGCAAGGCTAAAGCCTTTAGCTGTAGGAAGAGTTGTGGCAGAATCCTGAACGAACTGTTGCATGAATTCCTCTTTTGAAACTGGTTTATGGTACCACCGGAAGCGGTGTCCATTAACTAGCAACTTGAATCTAACATGATCAATTGTAACAAGTTGCACTAAACCATTAGCAAATACATTCTCAATTTCATACGGGCCCAACCATCTGGTTTGTAATTTGCCTGGACTGTCCTTATATCGTGAGTCATAAAGCAGGGCCCAATCTCCTACTTTGAACTTCTTCTCCTTAATGTATTTATCATGCCACCTCATTCTCTGATTTTGTATCATCTTAGTGTGCTGCAGGGCATCCTTTCGGAGCTCATCCAAAGCATTGAGCTGCATGATTCTGTCCTTTTGTGCATTTGTTAAATCCATGTCCATGTCCATTGTTGTTTTTAGAGTCTTATGTTCAAACTCTATTGGAATTACAGCTATTTTACCATACACCATTTCAAAAGGTGTATATCTTGTAGCAATCTTCCAAGTAGTACGGTAGACCCATATAGCTTCTGGTAATCTTGTGGCCCAGTCCTTCCTATGCAAATCTATAGTTTTAGTCAAAATGGCCTCTATATCCCTATTTGTGACTTCAACCTGGCCATTGGCCTGGGGGTGATAAGGAGTTGATTTCCTGTGCCGTATATTATATTCATTGACTAAAGCTGTGATAAGTGTAGAAGTAAATTGTGTTCCTTGATCTGTCACTATTTCCCTAGGGACACTAAACCTAGTAAATATTTTCTAATAGAGAAATTCAGCCACTTTATTGTCCCTAGCATGTTTCATAGGCTTAGCCTCTACCCATTTTGTGACATAGTCTGTGCATACAAGGATGTAGGACTTACCATTGGAAGGTGGATCAATTGGTCCTACAAAATCGAGTCCCCATTTGTCGAAAGGAGCAACTACAACTTGTGGAAATAGAGGCATCTCATCAGATCGAGTTAGTCTTCCCATCCTCTGGCATCTGTCACACCTCCTAGTATATTTGGCTGCATCTCTATGCAAAGTTGGCCAATAGTAACCAGTATTTAGAATTTTCATCACTGTCCTTTTGGCAGCAAAATGTCCACCACACGGCTCATCATGGTATGTAGTGTGTCATGAGTGTCCTCCCTCGGTACACATCGCCAGTAACTTGATCGTACGTATAAAACATGCAATCTGCAATCCAAGAAAAGTTAAAGCTTTTCTCTACCAATAATCTCTTTTCCTTAGGGGAGAATTGAGGAGGAGTTCTTCCTGTGGTCAAATAATTTGCTATATCAGCATACCATGGGTGAATAGCAATTGCAAAGCGAGGGTGCTCATCCCGGAAAGAGTTCAACAACCGTGAGTCATCTTGCGGAAGTCGGAAAGAGGAAATCAACCAGCGCGTGGCTTTACCCTAGTTTGTCCATAATTGTAATGTCAAATTCCTGCATTAGTAATAACCATCTTGCCAGTCTCCCGGATATTGCGGCTTTGTTCATGATATACCGGATTGCGGCATGATCAATATGAACAAATGTCGATGCTTGATAATATAATGCTTAGCGTTGTAGGGGGAATAAATGATTGCTAACATTTCTTTTTATGTAATAGTGAGTTCAATTCAGCTCCTTGCAAATTTTTGCTTATGTAATAGAGTGCATGTTCTATTGAACCATCCTTCTGCCCTAACACTGCGCCAATGGCATAATCTGATGCATCTGTATGAATATGAAATGGAAGTGACCAATCAGGTCCTTTCAAAACAGGTGCCTGTGTAAGGGTGACTTTTAAGTCAAGGAATGTTTTTTCACATTCCTCTGTCCAGGAAAAATCTGCATCTTTCTTCAACAGACTGTATAAAGGGCCCGCTATTTGGCTGAAGTCCTTGATGAATCTTCTGTAGTATCCAGCATAGCCTAGAAAGCTCCATACCTCTTTTTGCTTGGTAGGAGAGGGTAACTTAGAGATAACTTCAATCTTAGCAGGATCAACCTGAATTCCTGCAGCAGAAATATAGTGACCAAGTACTATTCCTTCTTGCATCATCATGAAGCACTTTTGACTATTCAGTGATAGGTTGTGATCTTCACATCTCTGTAGTACCTTTTCCAAGTTAGCTTGAGCTTCCTCAAATATTGTACCATAAACAGTAAAATCATCCATGTATATTTCCATACAATCATATGAGATATCTGAGAAGATACTTATGGCGCCCTCTGGAAAGGATTGCGGGGAGCATTACATAGACCAAAAAGGAAAAAGCCCGAATAGGAAAATATTCCCCAAGGGCATGTGAAAGTAGTCTTTTCTTGATCCTCAGGAGCAATCTGGATTTGATTGTACCCACTGAAACCATCCAAGAATGAGAAGTACTTTTTTCCTGCTAAATTATCTAGAACTTGATCAATAAATAGAAGAGGAAAGTAATCTTTCTTTGTTTCCAAGTTGAGCTCTCTGTAGTCTACACATACCCTCCATTTTCCTCCTTTCTTAGGAACAATGACCAATGGGGAAACCCACTAACTATCGGAGATTGGGTAGATAAAACCAGCTGCTAACATTTTCTGCAATTCTTCTTTAACAATTTATCTCAAAGCTGGATTAATTCTTCTCTGAGGCTGCCTGATAGGTTTGAAGTCACTATCAATATATATGCGATATGTACAGAGTTTTGGGTCTAAACCCCTCATATCCCCATAGTCCCATGCAAAATCTCTTTTGTGGGCTTGCAGCATTGTGGCTAGGGTAGTTTGTTGAGACAAAGGCAACTTATTATTAATATGCAGACAGTGGCCTGGAGATACTTCTATCTATTTGGTGAGATCATTTATTGAGGTTGCTGATAAAGGTGGTGCCTGTATATCACATAATAGCAAATCATGATGGTTCTCAGGATCTAGTTGTTGCAGGAAACATTGCTGAGAGCTACTATCCAAAACAAATGGGCTATTCAAACCAACACTAAACTGCATAATGTGTAGAAGCAAGTTATCTTCACTCTGAAGCTAGAAAAATGGATCAGTTTGTAGCATCATCAACTGAGCTAATGAATTGACTTCTTCAGATTCCTCTCCTAGATCTGGCCAAACTAGTTGAGACAAATCTGGCAAAGGTTGTGCAGGTGGGTATAAAGCCAATTTCTTCCTTGACTGACCATCAGAAATTATCATGTCTCCTTAACGGCATCCTATAAGGGCATCAGCTGTAGCTAACCAAGGTCTACCTAGGATAATAGGATATCCTCCTAAGGTTGCCTTAGTGGACAATATGGTGAAATCAACAGGGTATTCCCAAGATTCAAGGGTGACAATGACATCTTCTATCACTCCATCAGGTGTAACCGTGGAACTATCAGCAAGCTACAGAACAATCGGTGTAGACCGAATGTTTGAGATATTCAAACACTCCATAGTGTGCTTGGTCATCACATTAATGGCTGCACCAAGGTCAACCAAAACATTTCTTACTACTTGACCATTGATATTTATTTTTACTACAGGACTTCTAGGATCAGTATATTTTGGAATGACAACCTTCCCCAACATAATATTGGCTAATTGTCCTAGGACATGGATAGTTTGGGGATCATTTTTCTTTCTTCCTTGTTTCTTTAAACAAGCCTCTTTAATGGATTTTCCATAAACTGGAACATCTTTAATAGCTTGAAAAAGAGGAATTTGAACTTGTACATTCTTTAGCTGCTCCAAAATATCAAAGGTGGGCTCTTCAATGGTCTTGGGTGTAGTAATTTGCAATCTCTGAGGAAAAGATTAAAGATTGTGCTTGAGGGTGCGGGGATAGGTCCCTTAGAGGCGTGGTACGATACAAGAGTATTTCTTACGCATGATCGATGGGTTGTTTCAACAATAGAATGGAATCTCTATTATTACGGTGGTATGGAGGCGGGGGAGAGTGGTTCAGGACCCTAAGATGGGATATCATTGATATTATTGAGGGCATAAAATTTGGATCTTTGGTTTACTTCTGCAGAATACATAGGTTGTTGTTGTTGATGCTGCTTATTATTAGGATTTGGAAATGGTTGAGCAGGCATAGGTGTTTGTTTTGGAGGGCCAGTATTTGTTGCAGGAGCTACAAGAGGTGGCATAAGGGCTAGAGGTTGTGGCTGCTGAGACTGCAAGAATCTAGGGGGTTGGTTCTACCATTGCTGAGGACCTCTCCATTGAGGGTTTTGTTGCTAGTTACCTGGAGGTAGAGTCCATTGTCCTTGTGGGTGCTGCCAACCTCCTTGAGGGGGTTGCCATTGAGGGCTCTGATAGTTAGGCCAGTATGGTTGAGGAGCATTCCAAGGTGGAGGTGGGCCATATATGGGTTGCCATTGGTTATTATAACTAGAGTAAGGATTACCTAAATTCAAAGCATCTTGAGGCATACCTTGTCTTGGAGCCCATGGTCTCCTCTGTGCAACAAAGAAGACTTGGTTATCATAACCTTCTATCATCTTAAAATCAGTAGGTAACTGTTTAGCGTCCATATTGGCCACCAACTTGCATCTGCAGTCACATTTCTTCTGTCTACAATGTGGAAAGAACTCAGCCAGGATTGCCTCAGCCTCCTCATGCTTCTTGCGAGCTTGCATGGTATCCAACTATGTAGCCATGTTGTTTATGATGTCCTACTTGAAATCAGACAGCAAGTTTGTGATTTCCATCCGGGAAACTCCACTGGAAGAAGACTTTCCCACTGTAACTTGATGACCTCTACCCTTCTTCACATTTTCTTAGGAGTAATTGAGACATATCTTCATGATATCATCCCAAGATGTTTGAGTGATATCTCTGCCTCCCATCAGGTCCAAGGCATCTATGCAGGTATCATTGATTCCTCTTAGAAAAAACAACTTCTGAGAATCTTCATTAAGAGTATGATCTAAATTCTTTTTTAGAGAAAATAGGAATCTTGATATATAATCCTCTAGACTTTCATCTTCCTTTTGTTGAATTCAGAATATATCATCACCTTTACTGCCACTCTTACAATATTCCTTGTATTTCTCAAGAAATTTTGTTTGCATGGCTGCCCAACTATCGACAACACCCCTTCCCAGACTCATGAACCACCTGAGAGCTCCCTCCTTTAAGGTAGCAGGAAACAATTTCAGTTTGTGAGCATCTGAAGTGTAGTCATAACTGCAACAGAGGATATCAAACTCGAACAAGAAGGTCTCAAGGTCTTCTGTAACTAAGCCATAGAACTTGGGAAGTAATGAAGGAATATTCTTAAGGTTGTCATTGTTTTGTTGAGGAATAATGGGGAATTCAAAAGCAGGAGGTCGATTCGGTGGATTACGTGCCATGTTCACCTGACCAAGTATAGGAGCAAATGGATTTTCTTTAGGTTCTTTGTCAAATGGGCCAAATAGCAAATCAGTACACAGACCTTCAACAAATGGGTCAATATTTAAGTCACCTTCGTCCTCAAATAGGCTATAAGCTGGTTCAATTTTCTTAGCAATGAATGGCAAGTTGGGGAGAAATCTTCCCTGAGCATCTCTTCTTCTATGCATGCAATGAAAATGAATGGTATTTTAAAAGATTTTGAAAATACTTGCAAAACTACTGCAAACAATGACTATAGCAGGTTCTTCGATTGGCACTATCCCTGGCAATGGTGCCAAAAATGGTTGCCCCCACAAAAGGATATGAATATCACGACAAAACCTATCCTGGGAATTGGACATTCAAGCAAGTGACTAATACCTCTTCGTGGTCGTTCATTTACTTGTCAAACCATGGAATGCAAACTTTAAATGGAGTGACACAATATGTGCACTAAGAACTGGTTTCAGTCACAATCTATTGAAAAAGAAATTCTATCTATGCTATAGGAAGGTAATGCAAAGTTCCCTTAACTCAATCATAATCTAACCAAAGCATAAATCGTAATAGCTACAATTGAGAAACAAACTATAAATTGGCCTTATGCTGCAGGAACAAACACAGGGATGGATTCCCGATGTTGTAGGAACATTATAAGACCGAGTTTGTGCTGAAACTTCTAAAATGAAATCTAACTTGAATTAACAAAGGATAAACAACTACGCTCCTACATATACTTACTAAGTGGCCCCCCTTAGCAAGCATCAACTAATTGACACATAAGATTGTGCTTAGAATTCCATCAACTTTTATTCATAACGTGAAATCATTTACAATAACTGTTCTGCTTCAGAAAACTAACAAAAACTCTGATTCATATTATATCTCTAACTCTTTTTTGTCCAGCTCTATCTATCTATCTAACTCCTTTTCTTCCTCTTCTTGTTCACCCGCGCAAGAGGAACACTTATTTTAAAATCAGGAGAACAACTAACTAACTAACCCAACAGAGAAAGACGTGGATATAAAATGCATCCCAAAATCAAGGAACAGACTTCATAAATGAGTTATCCATTCAACCCAATCCAGAGAGAATCTAGCACTCCACTCTTTCCAGATTAAATGTCATTTAAAATCCTTCCCAACAGTTTCGGTCAAAGAGTCTTCACCAGAGCTTCCTCGAAGTCGTGCAGGAAATGGACTTTACTGCAAGGCTGAGATTGGCTGCGCTTGACTCGATCAAACTTTCTTCAACAACCTGCGAAACACAAGGTAACAGATACGAAAGAAAAGGCGCACAGCACATACACAATATCCATTCATTAATCACATATTTAAATCTATTTCATCATTCAAAAACTACATGCACTATACCAGTCATTTAGGAAGTCAAAGCGAATTTGACAATATAGACATGTCAACATGATAGATATAGGAACATGAAAGTGTATTCGGGATATCCAATAAAAGGTTTTCAAAGAGGTTAATGCCATGAAATCATGAAGTGCAGGGTAAAGTGCCATGATATCGGATACAGTGGAGCATGTTTGGGCTCATCAGCGAAGAAAAGGTCGGTACCTCGGAGGAAAAGTGGGGCCTCAATGAAAGATGTAAAGGTAGGAAACAGACGGGGTGGATGAGAGGCTCAAAGGGTAGGTGAAGGCTGATGTTGAGGAACATCTTTTGAGGGGAGAAGTTGGCCGCAAAATGTGGTCATGGGGGCCTCGACTAATTGGCAAGATAAAGGTGTTGTCAAGAGGAAGGCACCGAAAGGGAGGAAGAAGAGCCTGGAGCCATAGACATCATCTTGAGCTCGAGCATGAAAAGGGAGCACTCCAGAAGGAAGATGTCACTAAAGAAAATGTAACATATGCTGAGTTGGATAGAGAAAATATTATACAAATCAAGGACTTAGATGAAGAAGAAAGGACTTATCAAGAGGCTCTTCACCATGAAGAGGAACGACCTCGAAAAAAACAAAGAGAGGAAGGTGATCATGAATCACCCAAGGGGAAAACCGAGGTGCCTGATTGGTTGGAAAAACAATTACAGAAAAAGACTCCGGTGGCTACTGATCTGAAGGCTAGACTTGAAGCAATACTAGCCAGAGCCCAAACAAAGACAAGAAAGGAGAAAAAGCCTAGGGTCCGCTCTCATATTATGGTGGATGCCACCTAGTCCAGAATGTTACAAATTGTTACCACTGTAGTGGATAAGGATACAGGCGCCGTGCAAGGCCAAAGTTATAGTATATTGACAATCAACCTAGGATTGACAACCAGAGAACAAAAAATAGATGAATTCCAGTGGTCTGTGGTCACTACAATGCAATAGATGAATAAGGATCAGACTACAAAGGAAGAACTGAAGGCACAAGTGGTAGATCTCACTGCCTATATTCAACAATGGACATCCATAGAAGAAGAGGCCCCAACGACATCATCCGCTCCCCCACTTCTCTCCCAAGAAGAGTTCAATAGAATGGAAAAGATGAAAAATTGGACCAAGGCCACAATTGATTGGTTCTAGCAGGTAATATATAATGGCGGCATGGGCATCCGTCACGTTGCTCGGATGTTCAACAAGTTTCAGGACTTACAAAAGCAGTTAGAGGTCATGGAAAAATAATGCAACATGTTCATTGAGTTATATAGGATCACATATCCTAAGCTTGCAAGTATCCTCAAGCTGCCTAAGAAAACATGGGAAAAAGAGTTAGGGCTCATAAAAGATGATCATTTGCTAGTGGAAACCTAGCAGATGGGCCTGGATCATAGAAAAGAAGTCCTAGAGAGGGTTTTGCACAAAGTTGAGCTCGACCTTGAATGGGTTACAAAGCACAGGGTTGACAGTGAAGATTACTTAAAAAATGATGACAAACTCTGACATGCTCGCCCTAGAATTGGATTTGGAGAAAATCAAGCCATTCTTTCATAAAAAGATGGAAAAGGGGGCTATAGACACACTGTCACTAGATTTCATGGACTTTGCTGCAGGAGCTTTCACTCAGTCTGAGCAGGTTATCAAAGCCACACCCAAATGCACCAAACACTGCGAGCATATCACTAGAAGATTCAAGAAGATGACTTTTCAGATCCTGCAATCTGACATCATGGAATGGGACAAGCTCCAGGCCCTGATGGGAAAATTTGTGGAGTATGCCACCCTCTAGAAAAGTGCAGGAAAACTAGTAATTGATGATGAATGTTTGACAGTGTAGTTGAAAAGGAAGGAAGTCACTAGAAGACAAAACTGCTATAATGTTAGAGCCACTAGAGGACAAAATAGGGAAAAGACAAAGATGTATTTTATAATGTTATATTTTGGGGGTAGGTGAAACCCTAATGTAAAATTAATTTTGGCCACACAATGAATGTAAATCTTAGCCATTCATTTCACTTTTGAAAAACTATAAATAGGGGTCTCCTCTCATTTTCAAAGAGAGAGTTAAGTTGTCTTTTTGTAGAAATTTAATGAGAATTGCATTATTTTGATGGGTTCTTATGTTTCTTCACATGTGTGCATGATTCATCTCCTCACTATTAGATTTTAGATTTGCTGTCCTAAGTTTTAAATTACTTTAGTTGTTAATTCATGCTGCACTTAATGGCGAAGAATGTTATGGTGTTGATGCCTCCCTTGTTCATACTTTTTGCTGTTTATTGACGATGAACAACAATGTAAAGGTAGTCTGAACATTACTTTATTGCTGCACTTAAAACTCATCTATTGCTCATACTTCATGGTGAATGGATAGCTAAAAATCTGCAGACCTTAGAAGATTGCACTAGTTTCATGAGATTGTAAGTTGTTTTGGTTAAGTGGAACTTAGTTTTAGGAAGGCTGCCCATTGTAGCATCCTCCATTGTTATTGTTCAACATTAGTTGCAGGTATAGGAAACCCTCTATCCCTTTTCCCTTTTCCCTTTTGACTTTTCCATAAAAATTGAAGTTGAGGTAAAGTTCCAACATCATTGTAAAGCCAAATCTGATGATAAACATGGTCTTTTAGACTGTTGTTTTGAACTTGCAACAACTACACTTCATTTTCAGAATTCCATAAAACTCCGTTTGAAGATCCAATTCCCTTCAAATTTAGTGAACCATAAATGCCCTTTGCGATTACTAGCAAATCACATCAACCAATTGAGTTGTTTTTGCAAGTCATGACCTGACACCTGCGAGACCTTGCAATATTTTTTGCAACCTGCTCGTAGGAACTATCTTTCAAGAGAGGTAGTACACTTGTGTGCTGCCTGTGTTGAGAAAGTGCAAAAACACCCATCAACAAAACCCAATTAAGCGAACTTCACAAATATGCACATAGTTTCTTGAATATAAAGGGGGATTTTATGAATTAACTGACAAGCCATTAATTAAATACAAATTTTCTTGAATTTGTATAGGGGGTTTGTAATATTTAACCCACCATATTGAAAAAAACCCTCATTTTAAAA
>VDFB02128697.1:0-67877 GCA_007258455.2 Sequoia sempervirens
TGGCATTAATTTGGCAAATCATTCAGACTCAATGTGAGCACATATCATTGAAGCAGTTTCCTATTTTTATTAGCTAATGCCAGATCGGTCGCTCAAGGAAGACGATACTGGTAAACCGCTGGGCCTGGTGTTCATGAATCAGAAATAAAATGGGGCATGTTGTTAATTTCACTGCAGCTTGCCCATTTAATGTTGATTACCTGGATCAATTTAGGATGACAAAAACAATATCGATTAATTAGTTGAAATATACCGGGCCAATTTTTTTCAATTTTTAACAACAACAATTCTGATAGTGGAACTGGCGCCGGGATTGAACCAAACAAGGCTGGTGGCACCCCAACTTTAATGCCACTGTGAAGGCGTGAGCAATAATGAGTGATCCCAAAGGAAAATACCAACAAACTCAACTCAAGAGGATGCAAACCACTGTTACCCCAGGACCCTATCTCAATTGCACATCGAAAAGCCTTCAACACTCCTCATGGCGCTACCGTCCTGACGGATGGAGGCTACCATATGTAGACTTAAGTAAATACAATGCAACTTAAGCAAATAGGCGGCAAGCCAGCCTCTTCCACTTATTCAGTGGGCCATTACAAATATTGAAATTAGCAAGAAAATGATAGATGCTGACAGTACTACTGTTCAGCTTACAATAACAGAAAATTCATATGTTCAGCGCAAGATATGAGTGTCTCCAATGCTGCAACAAGATACAATGCCTTCCTTAAGGCTCTCACTGTCTCTCCTTTCAAAACTAACTCAAATGAAGGATTTAATACACGCTGTTATAACAGAACTGTGACTGAAACTGGTAATCAGCATGACAGAAACTCAAAGAAATGCTCACCACACTCTCACTACTTATCCAAAATGCAAGGGAATGGATGCAAAAGACTCCTAAGATGAAGGCGCCCAAACTAAAGACACAAAACAGACCCAAAATGATATTTATTTTCTGCTCAAATCCCAAGACACCCAAATGGTACGGCTTTATGATATAGGGCGATTTCCTTCTTAAAATTCAAGTTTTGCTCAATAAAATCTGGTAATTGGTGCAAGGGGGCGCCCAGCCAAGTCAAGAAGATAGAAACAATACCCAGAATGAAATATTTTTGTATTTTTGGAATATGAGTGAAACATACAATCAGCTATGAACTCAGCAACTACAGAAAATCACATGAAAATGCATATAATTGAACTACAATTGCAACAACTCACAACAAACCAATCCTCACTACAAAATGCACTCAAAACACAACAAACCTCTCCACTAGGTGCTGTCTCACAAGCACGAAGTTGAGCCAAGCTAGGAGGCATTCATTCCTCGAAGCAATCCTCTCACCATTTCGGCAGCATAACTTTACTCAAGATGTTGGATGATGAAACTGAAGACCAAGACCTCCTTTTAAAGACTTGAGATGACTGTCCAGAAGCTTCTAGAAACCCAGCATTTCAAATTTTGAGTAACTCCTTTTCCCTCCAAAAGTGGCGTCCTTTTTGCCTTAAGCAAATTTGACTTTTTTTTTAAATTACAATAAACTCCAAGATGGCGTCCTTTTCTCCAACATTGATTTTTGAACATTAGAAAATATAAAATAACCTCATGGGGCGCCACCCCTTCAAAAGCCACCTTTTAAAAACAACTTAAGTTCCAACACTAGGCTAAGGGGGGGGTCAACAGCAAAATATAACATTAAACATGCCTTTATTAAAAATAATTCAACTTATCTCTCCAAACGAGCCCCAAAGCCAACATTGAGCAAATCCAACTGAACATACTGAAGTAGAAGGTCAATCGAGCCGAAACCAACAGACTATCGCGAAATAGAATTTACTAAAATAGTAAATCGTGAAAGTGCTCAAATGCCAAAACGTAACAATATCACCAAAAAAAGCCTTTAAAACCCTATAAAACTGCTAATTCAACGCCTAACTGCGGAGCACAAGAAACCACTCAACCAAGAACCCTAATTTCAATTCACCGGTGAAGCTCTACGTCTCCGCATTAGGCTAACTACAATCGCCCCAGAAGGACATTACACTAGTTGTTGAATCAACGTTGCTAAGTCTATGGCCGCACTTAAATAGGGTAAGATTCAGGCTATGGGATTGGAACTCCTTCAAGAATCAGCCGCCATATTATATCTTGGCCAAAAAAGGTGAGCTAATACTCACGGGATTGAAGAATACGTGTATCCGATGATACATATCTCTGAGATTATTATTGAAGATGATGGGCTTGTGAAAGCCGCGATTGATGTTATAGTCGGGAGTCCTTAAGAAATCATATCTATGCAAGGAAAAGTCTTTAATGGCAGTTTATATAAGTGTCGGCTCAATTCATGTTAGCTAAATCGACAAGCAAGGAAGATTGACGAGTCGGGATAATAGCCACCTTCTGTCCTGCGCCAAAATCCATTTCCACGACTATCAAAAAATCTGAAGATTCAATATTTGGAAAGCTGCTATCTCATGTGCTTAATAGCCTCTTGCATATAAGGGAGGTGCCGAAATAAACAAACTGAAAAGATTCGGGTTTATTCATTAATTACGTTTATATGCTTGGGGCGTTCAAATAATATGGAGCTATCGTATATTTTGGTGAGGCAACATTGATATGAGGAGCTGCTTATTGATTGGTGTCGCTGGGAATTAACGGCAGGTATAAGGAGGTGAGTCAATAGTAATTTGGCTACGTGGATTCTTTGGAATGAACTTGGAGTTGACGGGAATGTTATGCCAGATATTTCGTATGAGAGTATCGAAAGGGCTTAGTGGTCTCTATTCAACCACTATTTCATTGCCTATCGTTGTTGACGGCTATTAAGGAATTAAGAATTCAGAAGTGGTTTGCATCTTGAAGACTGAAAGGGATATCTTTAAATTAACAGGTCAGTAAATTGTGTATGTAATTTCTCGTTTATTATTTAATAAACAAATTGCAGAGTTCATTGTAAATATTCTATTACACTGGAAGGCTATTTCTGTATTGTCTCAATCTATTGTTATATATACCTGTAGTTGTATCTGAAAACATGTCATGAAAGAAATATATATTAGAGAGGCTCTTTAAATTAAGTGTGTGTAAGAGACAGTCCTGAAACATGAATGCAAAATGAAACTGTTTGACGAAATGCCTGGAGAGCTGAACTGTAGTAAATCGAAAAAACTTTAATCACATTTGGGGTTGGACATTACAGTGTCCAAAAAAGTGTGTTATATTTGTCTTGGAGCAATCTCCCATCCACCACATATTTTGCTACATTATCAGTGATTATTTTCACCACATTTTCTCTGCCCACCTGTATGACAACTTCCTCTAACATTAGACACAATGCTTTTGCATTTTTTACTTTGGTAGAGGCATCCACCAATTTCACAAAAATAACCTCACCATTTAAAGTTATCAAAAAATTGATAACGATGCAGTTTTACCCATCCGTCTACCCATCTAAAAAAGCAGCCATATTTTTTGCATTCCTTTTTTTTTTTCCACTATTAGCCTTGCCCTTTTAGTTGCATTGATGAGCAACCTACAAGTACAAAGTGAAAGTAAAAAGTTTTAATTTTTAAACACAAAAAAATAGCAAAAATTCAACATAAATTACTATAAATTAATGAACATAAATCTAGCCTAAAAGTCAACATAAATCACTATAAGTGTAAAAATCAACATAAATTACTATAAGTGTGAATTAGCATAAAAATTAAAATTAACTAACCTCTCACTCAAGTCTTTGCAAGAAGGCACCTTCTAGCCTTTTCTTGCAATTGTCAATGTAGTTACCAAATTCCCCCAATAAGGATTACTCGCCACATTGAAAGGAATATTGTTGAAGTACTAAAAATCAACACATGCAATATTTGCATGTTCATGCACCTCCCTATTCCACCCTGTAGCTTCCAATGGTGGTTGTGCTTGTTATCTCCTAGAAACGCACCCTATGCAAAGTTATGAAAACTGAGCTTTCTAGAGAAACATGGGATCATTCCAAGGCTGTGGGTCACCTGAAGTTGAAATGAACCTCCGGAGAAGGCCGACTTCCTTTGGTATCGGTATCACCTAACTACTGATACTATAAGGGAAAGGGAGAAGGAGAATGCATAAAAATGAAAATTAAATTTTACGGTGATACACCAAGATGACAAGAGCAATGAGACACTCAGGTTACACTTGAATACTGGTGATGGACATGGGACTGCACAACAAGATTCTGTAGATTATGCATACAAACAGGTTTGACATGCACACACTTTCAAGAAGGAAAAAGCAGATTTTTTACAAATTAAAAGTTCATGTGCAATTGAATAAACACAGTTTGTAACTTACATAGTACTACTTTTGCAAAGAAAGGCATGCTAACATGAAACAAAAGCTATCAGGAAAAGAAAGATTTCACTAAGTAGCTCGATGAATCACTTAAAAAATGCACAATACTGCACAAGAACTAGAAGGCAAAAATTAACCATCAATGGTAACCAAGGTAAGCTTTATATAACATGCTCCAAAATGAGTTACAGAATCTTGCTAATCTAAGAGAGGACTGCAAAAGTCACAGACTTTCGAAAAGCATCAGGAGAACCCCCTTTACAAAGAGGCAAAAATGCTTTATATACAAGAGTGTGTCGGCCCCTGCCCCTAGGGCTTACAAAAATATCAAAAATTCAGAAAAGATCTACCCCTAGATCTTTTAAGAAGTTAATTCTGCATTCAATGTGTAACCTCGCTGTCCATGTCGGTGTGAAAGATCACCCTCAGGAGAACCCTTCTGATCTTTCGCAACATTAACTTTTGGTCCTCGTGGCCATCTTCAAATCTTCCTAGCCGAGCTGCTTTCTTTCAGAGCGTTACCATAAATGTCGATCAACTCTTGCCAATTGACATCCCAGCTGTCCCTGTGGTCTCCGCCTTTCTGTTGCTTGATGACACCTTCTGGACATCAATCTGATTCATCACTTTATTCTCAGAGCAGATACACGTTGCTTATGCTTTGTCGATCTCGTCCACAGGGGGGAGTCAGGCAGTCAAACGGCTCATGGTTCATCTTTGGCTCCCATCTGATTGGTTGAACTCGAGCCACGTAGATTCCCGGGCGGTCAAAGGTGGTCCACCTTAAATCGCATGTCGGTGAGACACCAATCGTGTCTCCCTGATACAATTTTGCCTCCTAACAGTTATCGGCGTAACCAATGACAGTCGGCAAGAGTTCATGGCGAGAGACAAAAACTATAACGATATCTCAAAACCAACGGCGGGTCCATCGCTATCGGCAAGACCAACATCAGTCGGGGAGACGTCACAACAAGCCACCTTGAGTTCATTTTGTATCGGCAAGACCCTATCGGGTCGGCAGGACGTCACGGCGAGGCTCAAAATCCTTTGGCAAGCTCATTTTATATGTCGGGGAGACCTCCGTCAGTCGGGAAAACCTTGTGGCGATATCACTCTATTCTCCCTGGGCTTATTTCCTTTTGGTGAGACTTCTTCGTTTCGAGGAGACCTTACCCTGAACTCACACCCTGTCGCCGAGACCACACCATGTCAGCCAGACCTCATGCCGAAGTCAACACTTTCTCCCTGAGCTCATTCATTTCGGCGTGACTCCCATCGGTCGGGAAGACCTCTTCCGAAGCCACAACAGTATACCAAAGCCATCCACTTCGGCGAGACCCTATTCCGTCGCTGAGACATCTTGGCGAATTCATCTTGTTTTGGCGAGGGCCCATCCTTCCGTGCTCAACGGTCGGTGAGACTCATCGGGTCGGGGAGACTTCTCCCCGAACTCTAAATATTACACCGAAAGCACCATTTGTCGGCAGGACCTCCATGTGTTGGTGAGAGCTCATGCCGAAGGCAATATACTATTGGCGAGCCCATTACTTCGGCAGGACTCTGCTTGGTTGCCGAAACATTACGGCGAAAGCAAATCATTCAAGTAGGAGTCTCCCCAATATCCACTTGTGAACAAACCTTGGCAAAACCTTCGGCACTCGGCAGGACATCTTACCGATGTCAAACTCTCTCGGCGAGCTCACTTATTTCGGGGAGACATCCCTGTGTCGGCGAGACTTCATGGCGACCTCTCTCATTCTCCCCGAGCTCCTTCATTTCGGCGTGACTCCCTTCTTGGTTGGCAAGACCTTATGCCGAAGGCAAAATCCTTCGGTGAGACCACCTGTTGGTCGCCGAGACTTCCTGCCGAAGGCGAAACCCCCTTCGGCGAGACTCTACTTGGTTGCCAGGACCTCAAACCGAACACAAACCATTCTCCCCGACGCCGGCCTGGTGAATAACTGTCGGTGTGACAACCACTGGTCGGGAAGACCTCACAGTGGGCGACAAGACCTTATGCCGAGAGCTCCTGGATGAACAACTGTCGGCATGACCCTTTACAAGCGGAGAGACAAATGAAGACTCTTGGCGACCCGAAAGTCTTGGCGACTGGTCTATTCAACCACATAGGACACACTGCTAGTCGGCAAGACGACAGGAAGGTCTTGCCGACTTCCTTCCCTAGTAAGTTTTGTGCCAAAAATGATTAAGGAATACTTTTCAAATGAGCTCCTTGTGAAATGTCATCAGATGCATGATCTAACTCCTGATGCAAATATCCCATTTGACCTTCTTGAACATCTGAAACACAATTTGTCTTGCCTGATTCAGCCCGTAGGTGAAAATTGGGTAACATTTCTAGCGACCTTTGCTGGATGTTTGCCTGCTAAACACAGAAAGCAGTAGCCTAGGCCTATCCATTGGGCATGGAGTCATTAGAGAACCAACACCACTTGAAAACAGCATTGCAAAATGTTATAACTCAACAGAGTAGCAAGAGATACCCCTGAAACTACTGAAATCCCAACACAAAAGAAGCAAACTATCTAACTGTGCTCAAAAGCACTTAGGGAAAACAAAGATGCATTTAAAATGAAACTAACCTACCCTATTCTAACTAGTATGAAATTGGTCAAACAAAACCATTCACTGGATGACTGAAATAACTACCCTTTTTTCTCAATATGCAGTGACTGGCATGTTTAAGGACAGCTGAGTAAAAATGGGACACATGAAGATACCTAACAAGATGATGCGCTGCTTCTTGAAAGCGGTGAAAAAGTTCACTTACCTCACTAAATAATTCATATGTATTGTCAATTAGAGGAGGATAAGTAAACTGAACATACTCTTGTTTGGTTGTTAGTGCATCTTGGGTATCTTCTTTCGCTGTACCTTCATATATGGGTGCCTCATTGGACTCCATCTGGGCTAAGTACCTGATTGGACAGCCTCTGGTAAAGGCAAAGCTTGAACTTTTCTTGCTAATCTCTTGTTCATGGGCTGCCACTCTATCACCTTGCTGGCTGGAAAAGCCTAATCCTTGTGGCTGACTTAGTGAAGAGATATAAACCTTCTCAGTATGCTCATCCTCTGCACAATAGAATGGAAGCTCATCTAACCAGATATAGTCTTGTAAGATAGGTTCATGAGGCTCCACCTGTAGTTTCAACACCTCCACAAGTTGCTGCTCAAGATCATCATAACCCTCAACCTCTTTTGATTCTTGGTCATCCAATGTTGAACAAAACTGTTCAATAATACATGTGGACAACTCTTCAAAAAGCTCAACATTGGCTTCCTCATCCAGAACACACTCGAAAACATCAAAATTCTCACCTTGGAGGACAGAATCAGGTTCAAATCCAGGCTTTTCTTCCTGAATTAAGCTTCCATTGTCTTGTTGGTTGCCTCCAATCAGCAACTTTCCAATGTCTTCCTTCTGTTCAATCATTTGCTGTTGTTGCTTTCTATATTCCTCCATAGCCAGATGTAGCAAATCAATATTTTTAGTCTCCTCCAAGTTGAGTGAGCTGTACTAGTCAAAGATCTGCCCTTCTTTTACTTCCTGGATGCCAGCGCATGATTTTATTTGCATGATAGGTGAAGGAAACTCACAAGGTGACTGAGATGGGACTTTCCAACTTGGAATCCTGAGGGTAGAAGACTTATTGATAGGCTCACTAAAGAGCTTGGAAGGTTCCTCTTGTTTAAAGCTAGGAAATCTATGTCTGGAAGCATCCTCTTTCACCGGATGATTCAACATTATAGGAGGAGGTGAGTTGAAACTAGGAATGGAAAGGGCTGCCTGTGTCTCATACCTTTGTGCTCAATAATCTGAATAAGCCCGACTACCTTGTACCTGAGCAGATAAGAATTTCATTTGTTCCTCTTTGGCTGCTATCTCTCCCTCAAGATCTTCTTCAAACTGACATCCCAACTCCTTCCGCTCTTCTCTCTACAAAGAGAGATAGAATGCAAGCTCCCATCTGCAATTCCCCTCAACACGACCTCTACCATTCATTTTGAACATCATCTCCATTTTATGTACGTTGAGGGTAAATTGTCCAATGTCTTGGAGCCATTTCATGCCCAACACTATGTTCATCTCACCCATGTTAACCACATAGAAGTCAGTCTATAACTCATAGTCATTCAATAACAGAGTGAGATTACATATCCGTCTGGTGCAAGTGAGGGTATATCCATCGACAACACTAACTCTGAATGTCTTGGAGCCATTTCATGCCCAACACTATGTTCATCTCACCCATGTTGAAGGTAAATTGTCCAATGTCTTGGAGCCATTTCATGCTCAACACTATGTTCATCTCACCCATGTTAACCACATAGAAGTCAGCCTATAACTCATAGTCATTCAATAACAGAGTGAGATTACATATCCGTCTGGTGCAAGTGAGGGTATATCCATCGGCAACACTAACTTTGAATCCAATGAAGTCCTCTGCCTGGAGTCTACATTTGGCCACAAACCCCTCATCGATAAAATTATGCATTGCTCCAGTGTCAAGCATAGCAATTCAACGTTGTCCATTGTCATGTCCCCTTCCAGTTGACATCTCTCAAAGCTGATGATTAGCCTATTATGCGACCCTCGTAGGCTGATAGGATGGATAGAGGGTCTTGACGGAGCTTGGCTTGGCTTCGGTTGTCAGAATTTTACTAGTTGGCTTTCGTTTGGGCTCATTCGGACACCATTTGCCTGAGTTGCTATTTTTAGCAGTATTTGGCACTCAGCGAGGCACCCCTGCTATTTTTAGCAGTATGGTCTGGTCATGTGAGGAATCACTCCTTTATTCGCCAGCTTCAGACGGTTCGTGAATCTGATATATTTTGATGGAGATATTAATATTTAATTGATTTAATTAAATATTAATTATTCGGAGCTTATAATATAAAGTTATAATATTTTAAATATTATAACTTAAGTGATTTTGCTGAAGGGGTCGACCATCATGGAAGGGGCCATTTTTAATTATAATTTATAATTAAAAATGAAGTTTGAAACTATTGAAATAATTAAAAGAAAAGTTCGAATTAATTTAAATGATGCTCAATTGAGAAAAGTTGCACTTTTCAAGAATATAAGGGTTTTGCCTTAGGATTCGAGCTATTATGTTGATTATTGAATTTTTGAGCAAGTCTTCTTCCGGAGAACGAAGCCTAGGGTTTCTGTTGTCTACAGGCATTGGAGAACGAGCCATCTTCAGTGTTGCAATTCAGAGACTGTGAAATAACAGTTGATTTATTGCTTTCAGAGAGGTAGTCTCATTCAAAGATTATCACAGAGATTATTCAGAGTATATATTCAGGGTTTGGACACGACAGTTATCAGGCAGTGCAATATTCAGGGGCGCATATCTATGCTTCCTCATCTGGCACCTCATTAAAGGCCGTACGGATTTTCTTTGCTGCTGTTAGGAAGCCGTACCTTTCTGCTGTCAGGCCGTACCATCTTCAAAAGGGCCGTACTTTTTATTCAGAGTAAATCGCCTTCCTTCTTGGTCATCTGTCTTCACACATCTGGGCACCTAGGCATCTGGAACATTTCTCAAGCGTTTGACAGAGGGAGAAGTGCAAACTTATGACAGCCATACCATTTCAAATGCTTAATCAGGCTGCTGCAACAATCAGGTTTTCTTCAATAATATTGTTGCTTTTTGCTTTGCATGATACCAGATCATATTTGTAATCATCCTAGAAGTTTAATAAATAGACTGGCAACATGAGATTCAGTAGTTTCTATCATTTCCGGAGTTGTATTATTTAATTTGAATTTTTCTAGTATTTCTTTCCAAAATCGCAACTTTCATTATTCATGCAAAAACTCAAAAAAAAACAAAAATACACAAAAACAATAAAAAACACACAGTTTCAGAAATTGGCGGAAACAGGGGTTTCTACAGTGGTATCAGAGCTAAATCTTGCCATCCCGAGGGTTTAGCAATCTTATGCAGCCACAAGAGTTTGGGTCACACAAGTATTATACTCGCAGGAGAGCCTTGATTGACAGGCAACAAGGTTTGGTCAGGCAGCCGGGAAACATGGCTGACAGAACAGAGATTCTTAGAAATGATATTCCTCAAAACCCTAGGGATCAGGACGATGCAGAGGTTTTAGACACTCTCAGAGACTTACGAGCAGGTCAACGACAGTCTAACAATGTGCTACAAAGAGCTTGGCAATGGCAATCCAGAGGTTAGGACGCCGAGGAGACCGGCCACCACATCGCGATTTAGGATGATATGCATCCCGGAGAGCACCTAGATCGCTTTCACTCTGACGCGACAGCCCACTAGGCCTACTTCTTTGTGAGAGACAGAGCCCGGCGAGGCTACGCAAAGCATAGAGCGCGGAGGAGTTGTTCACGATACAATTTATGGCAGCAAAACGAAGAGTGGGAGCTAGTACCACCGATGCCGTGAGAGAGGATTACCTTCGGATTTATCTAATACATTTAGGAGAGAGCATCGCTGGCGGTTGACGGATTGGAGACTTCAGCATCGTAACAATGATCCTCAAACATGCTACAAAATGCATCTAATCTCGCCATGTTCGATGGTAGTGGTAGCGTCGCCCCGATCGTTAGTTAGACACTTTCCTCTCACTTTAAGGCCCGATATCGGTAGAGAGATGCTATCAGGTATGCGACATTGCATCTTGAGGGGTAGCTTACGACTGGTGGCACCATGGGATGGTGACACTCCAGCATGATCGGATCACCTCATATCTGGAGTTTGTTAATAGGTTGGTGGAACAATTTGACAGGAAGGATCCAAAATCTTATTTCAGAGATTTGGCTCAGTTGCGACAGAGTGGCAGTTTGGAGTCTTACATTAGTGACTTCCAGAGGTTATCAGTTATGGTTCCGAATATTTCAGAGAGGCGACTTGTAGTGCTTTTCATGGAGGGACTGACAGAACCATTACGAGGTTGGATCAAAGCCTTTGATCGTTCTTCGTTACAGGAAGCTATGAAGAAGGCGCGTAGCATGGAGTTGGCAACACCATCCAGTAAATTCAACTCCAGAAACAATTCTTCGTTCAGGGACAATAAGGGCTTCAATAAAAACAGAGAGAAATCAGATTTTAAGAATGATTCAAAGGGAAAATCAGCAGCACCACCTTTGGATCGAGAGGCTCTTAATGATCTACACAGGAAGAAGCTTTGCTTCTACTGCAAAGGTCCCTATGATGCCAACCATGATTGTCCTTTGCGGTCTAAGGGCAAGGCCAATCGAGTGATGTGGGCTTATTACAAGGAGTTGGAATCAGAGAATTCCGAACAGCAGAAGAGTTCTGAGGAGTCAGAGTCAGAGGCTTCAAAGCCTAAGGCAGAGGCAGAGTCAGAACTCCAGATTCAGGAGGCACGGCTATCTAGCATTCAGCAGGAGGGTTCATTCAGACTCCGTGGAGTTTTGGCAGGACAAAGGGTCATTACCCTTCTCGACACAGGAGCCACCCACAATTTCATTGATGCTAGATTTGTTGAGAAACGCGGACTCATAACTGAGGAGTTCGAAGGCATTAGGGTTAAGGGGGCAGATGGTTACACTCTCAGGTGTGAACGAATGATTAAGGATCTGCCCTTGCGCTTGAACAACTATGAGTTCAAGGCTGACTATTACGTGGTGAATATGGGGGATATCGATTTAGTCTTGGGCATGAAGTGGCTTCATTCCCTTGAGGAAGTCACTCTTCGTCTCAAAGACATGGAGATCCGTTTTGATGTCGATGGGAAGACATATCCTGAAAGCCATTCGGGACAACAATGTTAAGACTATTTCCTTTCGTTGGATGGAGAGGCTCATGCGACATGACATGGTAGAGTGGGCTGCCGAGTGCACATTGGCACCTATACAGGAGGGACAGCATAAGACAGAGTACCATCCTGACATTCAGCAGTTGAGAGTCAAGCATGAGAAGGTATTCAGTGATATTCCACCAGGGAGACCTCCAGACAGAGGCATTGAGCACATTATAGAGCTTGAGGAGGGCGCTAAGCCCGTCATGATCACTCCTTACAGGCATCCTAAGAGGTTGAAGGATGAGATAGAAAAGACGATCAAGGAGTTGCTTGCTATGGGTCACATTCGCCCTAGTAAATCACCATTCGCTTCTTTAGTTGTTCTGGTGAAGAAGAAGGATGGCACCCTTCGCATGTGCATAGATTATCGAGTCCTGAATAAGAGGACTATCAAAAACAGGTACCCAATACCTCGTATAGATGAGCTTATTGATGAACTCCATGGTGCATGCTACTTCACGAAGATAGACTTAAGGTCAGGATATCATCAAATCAGGGTTCGTGAGCAGGATGTAGAGAAGACGGCATTCCGTTGTCATTGTGGGCACTTTGAGTTTGTGGTGATGCCATTTGGGCTAACCAACGCGCCAGCTACTTTTCAGTCCACCATGAACAAGGTTTTCCACTCACTTCTGAGGAGATTTGTACTCGTCTTCTTCGATGACATTCTTATTTACAGCAGGACTTGGCAGGAGCATTTGGCTCATCTGGAGACCGTGCTCAGTATTTTGGAGAGGGAGTCCTTGTATGCCAAGGAGTCCAAATGTGATTTGGGGATGACCGAGTTGCTCTACTTAGGTCATATCATCAGTGCAGAGGGAGTGCGGATGGATCCTGAGAAGATCCGCGCTATTATAGACTGGCCTACTCCGGCAAACCTTACACAGCTGTGGGGATTTCTTGGTTTGTGTGGGTTTTACCGCAGATTCGTGAATGGTTATTCACGTCATGCAGCACCTATGACGGATTTGTTGAAAAAGGGTGCATTCTGTTGGACTCCTGAGGCACAGGAGTGTTTTGTGAGGTTCAAGGAGTTGATGACTACGTGCCCAGTGTTGGCACTACCAGATTTTTCGAAGCCTTTTGAGCTTTAGTGCGATGCTTCTGGTGAGGGCATTGGAGCAGTGCTTATGCAGGACAAGCACCCTATTGTGTATGAGAGCCGTAAACTCAGAGGGCCAGAGAGGCTCTACAGTATTTATGATAAGGAGATGCTCGCTATAATGCATGCCTTGGAAAAATTTAGGCAATATCTTGTGGGCAGTAAATTCTGCATTAAAACTGACCACAACAGTTCGAGACACTTCCTAGGGCAGCGAGATCTCAATGATCGTTAGCAGAAATGGGTGAGTAAATTGCAGGCATATGACTTTGATATCTCTTACATCAAAGACACCCAGAATGTAGTGGCTGATGCTCTCTCACGCAGGCCTTATCTGAGCTCTATGGTTCACATTACAGAGGATTGGAGGCATTTGATTGTGGCAGAGTATGCCAAGGATACTTGGGCATCCAGTATTGTTGAGGGATTGATGGTTGACACCAGATACACGCTTGTGAATGACTTGATCATTTACAAGAACGGGATTTATTTGATCCCAGGATCAGAGATGAAGAACACTATCATGCTTTAGCCTTTCATGATGTACCTACAAAGAAGCCATCCCGGTACTTCCAAAACGCATGCATTTATCTCGAGATTTATACGGAAAGGACTTTAAGGCGTATGTCTTCAGCATGCATGAGTGCTCTATTTGTCACAGTAACAAAGGGTGAGAACACGCATCCGCGTGATTTACAGCTACCTCACCTCGACAGAAGTAAACTCTGCCATGGATTTCATTACGGCCGCCTAAAGCCCACACGATTGCATATGTAATTGTGGACGCTAATAAGTATGCCCACTTTCTTTTCCGGCTGAATTAATTACTTACATGGCGAGGTAGCAGAGGTCTTCTTTCAAGGAGGTATTCGTATCACATGGGTTGCCTTGAGCATTGTGGAGCACAGTGGATAGCTCTGCTCTTGAGTCACTTCGGCAGGAGGTGTTCGACGGGACCGGAGCTAACACTGAAAGCACTAAGCATTGCCCGCAGACCGATGGTCAGACGGAGATAGTGAATAAATGGGTGGAAGGTTACCTCAGGAACTACATTGCAGGGCAGCAAAAGGCTTGGGTCAAGTGGATTTATTTGTGCGAGTATTGCTACAACACTACATTCCACATGACCATTCGTGAAGTCACACTCATGGCATTTATATCGCTATGAGTTTGAGTTTCATTTGCTACCGAAGTATGTAGAGTGCCGAAAGGCCGAGATTTATTGCGTGAGAGTCAGACACTATGAGGGCTCTCAAGAGAATATTGCTAAGGCAATGTAATCGCCAAGACGCCAGATCAAGAGGTAGAGATCTTTGAGGTGGGTGACATGGTTTATCTTATGCCGCAGCCCTATCACGGGCCTACTCTTAGGAAGAGTGGTTCGTAGCTTAAGCCACGACATTATGGTCCTTCGTGATCCCGAGGCAAGTTGGAGAGGTGGCCATGAGCTTGAGCCTCCAGCAGAGAGCAAGGTACACAATGTATTTCATGTATCACGCCTCAAGAAGGCGTTGGGACACCGTGTGGTACCATCTGCAGTTCTACCTCCCTTAGATGATTAGGGAAAGCTGATTTTAGTACCTGAGTCCATCCTGGAGTATAGGGAGAGGCAGTTGCGTAGGAGGACTATCAGGGAATATCTGGTGAAATGGAGAGATTTGCTGAGGATGCTACATGGGAGAGCTTGGTGATATTTTGCAGGCATCCTAGGGCTGAGATTGCTTCGAGGACAAGCAATTTCAGAGGGGGCTGACCGGCCATGTCCCCTTCCGGGGCTTGACATCTCTCGTGAGTCGATGATTAGCCTATTATGCACTGTGAGGGTCGAGCAGGGATGGATAGAGGGTCTCGAATGAGCTTGGCTTGGCTTCCTGTCTAATTCTTACCGGGGCCATTTCTGCTCGGCTCATTCAGCTGCACCATTTGCCTGAGTTGCTATTTTTAGCAGTATTTGGCACTCAGCGAGGCACCCCTGCTATTTTTAGCAGTATGGTCTAGTCATGTGAGGAATCACTCCTTTATTCGCCAGCTTCAGACGGTTCGTGAATCGGATATATTTTGATGGAGATATTAATATTTAATTGATTTAATTAAATATTAATTATTCGGAGCTTATAATATAAAGTTATAATATTTTAAATATTATAACTTAAGTGATTTTGCTGAAGGGGTCGACCATCATGGAAGGGGCCATTTTTAATTATAATTTATAATTAAAAATGAAGTTTGAAACTATTGAAATAATTAAAAGAAAAGTTTGAATTAATTGAAATGATGTTCAATTGAGAAAAGTCGCACTTTTCAAGAATATAAGGGTTTTGCCTTGGGATTCGAGCTATTATGTTGATTATTGAATTTTTGAGCAAGTGTTCTTCCGGAGAACGAAGCCTAGGGTTTCTGTTGTCTACAGGCATTGGAGAATGAGCCATCTTCAGTGTTGCAATTCAGAGACTGTGAAATAACAGTTGATTTATTGCTTTCAGAGAGGTAGTCTCATTCAGAGATTATCACAGAGATTATTCAGAATATATATTTAGGGTTTGGACACGACAATTATCAAGCAGTGCAATATTCAGGGGCGCATATCTATGCTTCCTCATCTGGCACCTCATTAAAGGTCGTACGGATTTTCTTTGCTGCTGTTAGGAAGCTGTACCTTTCTGCTGTCAGGCCATACCATCTTCAAAAGGGCTGTACTTTTTATTCAAAGTAAATCGCCTTCCTTCTTGGTCATCTGGCTTCACACATCTGGGTGCCTAGGCATCTGGAACATTTCTCAAGCGTTTGACAGAGGGAGAAGTGCAAACTTATGACAGCCGTACCATTTCAAATGCTTAATCAGGCTGCTGCAACAATCAGGTTTTCTTCAATAATATTGTTGCTTTTTGCTTTGCATGATACCAGATCATATTTGTAATCATCCTAGAAGTTTAATAAATAGACTGGCAACAGGAGATTCAGTAGTTTCTATCTTTTCCGGAGTTGTATTATTTAATTTGAATTTATCTAGTATTTCTTTACAAAATCACAACTCTCATTATTCATGCAAAAACTCAAAAAAACCAAAAATACACAAAAACAATAAAAAAACACACAGTTTTAGAAATTGGCGGAAACAGGGGTTTCTACATCCATTAACCATTCCCCTGATTCTAAATGAAGTCCCTTCTTGTATATTAGCAAATAGGGCCAAGGGAGACAAATTTGCATCAGGTCCAAACTATGTAGAGGCGTTTCCGACCTCATCATCCTCTAGAGCCGCTTGCTGATCTGAATTTTCAGAATCAGAATCCTCATAGTATGCCCACATTATACGATTGGCCTTGCCCTTAGGCCTCAAAGGACAATCATGCTCTTTGTTGTAAGGTTCCTTACACTAGTGTCACAATTGCTTCTTCCTTAATTCCTCCTGTGACTCCTCATCCACCTTAGTTGTTGATTTCTTTTTCTTATCAACAGATTGTTTAGGACTCCCATTGCTGGAAGAAGTAATATGTTTAGGAGTAGACTGCTTTTTGGGGGCAACCAGCTCCATACTTCTCGCCTTATTCATCGCCTCCTGTAGTGAAGGGGGATCAAAAGTCTTGATCCATCCTCTCAATGGTTCAGATAAGCCTTTCATAAACAGAATGGCCAACCTTCTTTCAGATATGCTAGGGACCATAACTAAAAGTCTCTGAAATTCACTAATATACACCTCCAAACTCCCCACCTATTAGAGTTGAGCAAGCTCTCTAAAATATAATTCTGGGTCTTTCCTGTCAAAGCACTCAATCAACCTGTCAGTGAATTCTTGGTAAGTGGTGATGAGGTGATGCTACAAGGTGACCATCCCATGGTGCCACCAATCATGAGCTAACCCATTCAGATGCAAAGTTGCAAACTTGATTGCATCCTCCTCCACCATAGGCCGAAGGGTCAAGAAGGTATCCAACTTGTGAATCCAAGCTCGTGCTATGACCTTCGTGCTGCCATCAAATATTGGAAGTGTGAGCTTACTTGTGGCATGTTTTAGGTCCCTGTTCTGGTTCCTTGGTCTCCTATCTTGCCTTGTTCTATTGTGCTCCCTCCTTTGACTCATGTATCGGTCAAAGGTCAAATGCTCCTTTACTTGTGTTAGCAAATCCCATTCATCATGCATTGTCATGACATTATCTGCGAATGATGCATTTTCACCTTCTTCAACATTCTCTTCTTTTGGTTTATTCCTCAAGAATGTAGGACACAAAGGTCTATCGGTGGTACAAGTAGGTGCTCTTTGTGCCCTTGGAGTCCCAACAACGCTTCCATTCTCTCCGCTTCCATTGTCTCCCTACTCATGATTTTGTCTTCTAGAAGTATTCATCTATTGTATAGCTACTGTAAGCTGTTGCAAAACATCAGCTACATGTTGCTGCACTGCTGCAAGACCTCTCATGATTTCTCTTGCTTCCCTTTCTTCATTATTGGCTTCATTTCTTGGTGGACTACCACCTCTTCTATCACCCATTATGTCCTGTTGTGTGTCTGCAATTTGATTTTCTTGTTGTTCTGCCCTTCTGCGAGTATATTACCTGTGTGGACCAATCTCTGGTGGCTGCATAAGATACTTTAACCCTCCAAGCTAGCAGGATCAAAGCTCTGATACCACTGTAAGAACCTCTATTCTCCCCAACTGAAATTTCACACTTCTGATGATCATTTTATGAATTTGTGTTTTAGTTTGTTTGTGTTTTCCAATTGCATATAATGATTTGCACAAACTAAGATGACTCAATATGAAAGTATGCAAGGATTGTAACTGAATGGGAATGCGATGCAATAGATTTTAATGACTTCCCAAAGATCAATGATGACTTAAAATATAATGCAAATGTATAATAAGCATCTCTATCATTTTAACAAATAGTTTGTATGCAAAATAGATGTCCTTCAATCTGGTTGCAACTTCAAATATATGTAGTGATGATTGTAAGTGCATTTAATGGATGGTTGCAGCAATAGACGTTATGTCAAACAACTGACAAACAACCTCCACAATACTTGAATTCCAATACAAAACTGATTACAAACTTAGATGTTTGGAATCAAATCTAATGGAAAATGCAATCACATGTATTTGCAAACTGAACTTTGAACCTTACAATAATGATGCTGCTGTCTTGA
Organism: Sequoia sempervirens; assembly: GCA_007258455.2. Lineage (NCBI taxonomy): Eukaryota > Viridiplantae > Streptophyta > Pinopsida > Cupressales > Cupressaceae > Sequoia > Sequoia sempervirens. The sequence goes on from VDFB02128697.1 coordinate 18,414, forward strand.
TAGCAAATTGATCACCAATAAGATAGAAATGCAAATACAAGTAGATTTATTAAATAGAATGGAGAACTTGTTTGTGCACTCAGATTCAATGAGAAACTTCAATCGGAGCACCTCCAGATGGCGTCTTTAAATGTTGAGGAGCTGTGCTAGGGTTGCCAGTAGTAAGGTGGCTCACTTTCAACTTAGCATGAATTTTATCAAGCCTTCAATGTAAAAATCGAATCAATATAACCTGCTGGAATTTGCGCTTGGGCTGTTAATGACACAAGTTCTCCTAAATGCTTATAAGAAGCTACGCCCAATGTACAAGAAGAGCCATGATTTTATGATGAGGCATTAATAAAAATCGAATTTATCTCCTTGACTGCAATTCAACCTTCAATCTGCAGAATACGATTCTTCTCAACTGAAAAGGCCCAACAACAAATCTGTGAGGTCAAAATCGATTTCTCCTTCTCAAAATATCGAACTCCTAATGCAACTTCAATGATCACCAAATATGTTCAATATTGACTACTGGATGCAGCCAATCCAAAAAAGCAATCCTTCAGAAGATCTTTCACAACCTCAGGTATGCAAATCAAAGAGAGACAACGTTCTCAATGACCGGAAGTGTAGAAATGGCAGAAACCCTAGGTTTCTTCGTCTCCACAGTGAAACTCTTCAAAAGCTCAATATCCAATCTTGAATGAATCCTTTTGTGCTATAGATGAGCCATTATATACTTTTTTCCCAAGTATGTCGATCCCCTTCTAGAAGTCTCTTTTAAATCATTAAAATGATATTTAATATATTTCATGTGCACTTTATAATGTAATAATAATTCCTCATAAGTGGCGCCCAAATCAAAATATCATTTAATGTACTTTTAAGCTAAGTTACCAGTTCGGTTTTGGGTTCGGGTTCGGGTTCGAGAACCCGGTTCGGGAAATTTTTTTTTTGGGTTTGGGTTTGTTTTGGGTTCGGTAATACAAAAACATATAAAAATCAGAAATATATACATATTTGCAGCAGTATTTAAGTTCAGAATACACCACCATATTAATAGTCAAATAACATAGTAAAAATACACCACCACTTTATACTCAAAAGTCAAATGTCATGATATAGAATTATAAATTAAAGTTCAAACTTCAAACATAAAAAATTAAAAATGCCAAGTGTTTACAATGTCAATCTGAATCATACGGGTCATCAAAAAAAGCAGCATCATTAGCAACATTAGATGCTACATTTTGTGTAGAACCACAAAGAGCATTAGTGGCACTCGCACAAGCACTGCCACTAGCACTGACACTAGCACTCTCATGCTCAGTAGTTGCTTCAGGCTGATAGTCATCATCAATATCAAGTGCAGCTAAGTGACTTGTGGAAGCATCCAAGTCAAGCTGCTCTGGCTCAATATCCCACCTCCTTGTGTCTCCTTCTTTGTAGGAACTATGTTTGTGTGTAAGGAGGCGCAAGTTTGAATGCACATACACCAAGTCCTCAGCCTTTTTTGAATGTAGCCTATTGCGTTTTATTGAGTGGATGAAGGAGTATGTGCTCCAATTCCTCTCAGAAGAGGATGAACTAGCAACCTATTAAGACCAAATTAAATTAATAAATAGTTAAGAGTTACAAAAATTAACTAAACAAAATTATTAATTAAAATTAAAATTACAAATATAAATTATAAAACTTACTTGGGATAAAACTTTTATTGCAATAGGTTGGAGGTGCATGAATTCTTTCCCATGGAAGTACCACCAACTAATTAATTAAAATTAAAATTACAAATATAAATTATAAAACTTACTTGGGATAAAACTTTTATTGCAATAGGTTGGAGGTGCATGAATTCTTGCCCATGGAAGTACCACCAACTATGAGCAGCCACCCTACACTTGTCTCGAAGAGCATCCATATTCTGATCAACACTCCCAGAGCATGCAAAAGCCATAAACTCAGCCCTCACTCAATCACGTTGGTCACGATCACTGAAGATTCTACGAATTGCTGCCTTGTACCCTTGGGCCACTTCACCATCCCTATATGGAGCAACTCTTGATGAAGTAGAAAGTATCTCAGGGCTATAATATTTGGGACTCAATGCAAAAGCGAGAAGATGCAAGGGAGTGGTCATTTTGTTCCATCTATCAACCATGATATCTTGTAGCTCTTTGAAGAATTTTTCTTCAGGATCTTCCTCTTTTGCATTGATGATGGATCTCATCTTCTCAATCATTGAGTCAATACCATCATATACTTCACCCAAACAAGGTCTATCCAAGTCAGTGTAACGGATCATGCTCAGTATGGGCTCGGTGAAACTGACGAGATACTCAACACGATCCCACCAACCATCATCTAGGACCCTTTGCTTGATCCTATTTGCCCTTTCATTGCTAGATTGCCTCCATACAACCCAATTAGGGCTGATTACCATGGCACATAGTGCCTCACGAACCTTTATAAGTCGTCTCAACACAATTGTGTTGGAGGCAAAACGGGTCTCGGCAACCTGTTTGAAAATCAAAATTAAAATTAAAATATAATTTAAATATACAAAATCAAAATTTAAAAATTAAAATTAAAAGAAAATTCAAAAATTTAAAAATATTGAGAATTAACTTACCTTCAACAACTCCAATTTAGAGAATTGTCTAAATATTCCTTGCGTCATATGGTGGTTGGTGACAAACATTTGGATGTCTTCGCCCTCGGCATACACCTGTTTGATCCATTCAATTTTGGATCCAATTTTTTGTAGCATTAGATTGAGGGAGTGGACAGCACAAGGTGTCCAAAAATGTGTGGATACTTCTCCTCAACCAATAACCCAAAAGTTTCCAATTTTTGGCATTGTCGGGTTACAACTTGCACAACATTTTGATGGCCCACTTCTTCAATAGCTTGGCAAAGGATGCTAGCAATAAATGGACCATCTTTCACCTGTCCTTCACAATCCACTGCTCTCAAAAACATTGCCCCTTTAGGGGACACAGCAATAACATTGATCAATGGGCGATTTCTTGCATCTTTCCATCCATCAGAAACTATGGTCACCCCTGTTTCGATCCACGAATCCCTTATGGGCTTCAAAGAGTCTCCTACATGTTTCACCTCTTTCTCCAATAAGGTGCAATGCACCTTCTCAAAACCTGGGCCCTTATACCCTTTTGGAGCCTCATTAATAGATTTCACCATTTTTTGCCAATATGGTGAACGAACAACATTGAATGCCAATCCATTGGCATAGACACATCTTGCTATGTCTTGATCAGCAATCTCTCTTGCCTCATTCTGAAATGAAACTTCCAACGGTCCCTTAGATCTTTTATTTGAAGAGGGCATGGTTTGCTCTTGAGGGATGTCCATAAATGGATGGCTTTTTGTAGGTGGAAAATAAGGTGGTGGTGTAGGGGGTTTCATGGATCGAGATCCTTTCTTCAAAGGATGGCTTGTTTTACCACCGGTTGTTTTTTGGTCTGCCTTTTTTTGCTCAGCAATATATTTCAACACTATATTTTTTGGAATGCCATCGTTGTCTTCACCTGGACAATTTTTGATGCCTGTTTCAGGGATCCTGCACAAGTGCCCTTTTACTCAACTGTATGAGCTCGAATATTGAACATTGCAATGACTACAAATCCAAACATATCCTCCACCACCTGGAAGTTGCTGAACCATTTCTACATATTTCCAAAGGGGAGAGGCTGGGTTTATTTTGAAACGAGATTGGATTGAGCCTGAGGAGGTACCGGTTGCCATTGTAATACGGAATAGTGAATACCTAAGGCACAACATATTGAAATTTTGGTATTGATTCATTGAATTTGAAACTAAAAGACTTAATTAATTTCAAAAAAATGAAAAAATTGAACATGTGTTATAGACATTTAGAAGAATGAAAAGTAAAACAAAACAATAATTAAAAAGCAAAACAAAAGAGTTGAAGTTCACTTGTGAAAAAAAATGTAAAAAAAATAATCAAAAAACCTACCTCTTTTGAAGAAATCTTGCTCTACGATCTTCTTAGCAACGAATAGACACTTGCAAGTGCTTAGGAATAGCACAACAATCAACTTTAAACAATCTACGATCAGCCTTCAAGTCTCTTCCAGCTTGTGCAAGCAAAAGAGAAAGTTCAGCAATGGAGGCAAAAAATCCTTTTTTCTCATTCACAAATTGGTAAATGAGTTTCACTTTACCTATTTCATGTTTTTGAGGCAAGTATTAGGGTTAGAAATAATAAAAAAGTCCCTAAAAGTCAAAAACGAGTCAAAAATGTCTTTAAAAAATGAATTTTTTTTTGGAAAAACTCGCCTAGGCGCGGAATTGAACCCGGGTTCGAAATTTTCAAACCCTGTCCAGACCCACAGTCATGGGTCCGGACCCTGGCCGAACCCACAGTCCAAAATACGGACCCAGGCCGAATTTCTTCGAACCGGACCCGGATCGAACCCGAATCGAACCTAGGGCCTTTACTAGCGAATCCGGTAACTTAGCTTTTAAGTCATTAAATGGCCCCCTTTAGACATAAAGTTATAATATAACTTTATAATGCACCCTTTGAATAAATAATAAATTATTATTAAAGATTAACTTTAATAATAATTAAAAATGTCATTTCTCCTTGAATAAACATTTGATTTTCATGCTGTTTGAACTAGGGGGTCGAATACTACATCCACAACACGTTCAGGTGCCTTTCCATAAATAACAATACTGGACTTCGACCTCGAGGTGACTTACTATAAATAGTAAGTGTGTACAACTGAGCCCTGAAACACCAAACGAAGGCCAATCCTCAACCAAACTAAGCTCTGGAGAAGAAAACACTCAGATAACTGCCAAATAGGACACTCTAACCATCTGCATTAGCCTACGAGGGTTAGCTAATAGGCTAAACCATCAAGAAACTAGAACAAGTGAAAAGGGGGACATTACATACATGTCTTTAATTGCTCTATGAACATGTTGCAACAGGTCTAGGAAGCAATCAATTGCTTAGAAAACTTCGTCAAATCATAGCCAACACACTAAGTAAGAACACAAGCTAGAATAATGCTTCAAAACAGTTCTAACTCATGCCATATCTCACTAGAAGATGAATACATCAATCTTGAAATGGATTTCAGACATATGCAGGTCTGATATATTACTGTAAACAACAAGTGCAACACCTTGTCAATCAACCAAACTTCATTAAAATGCTAAAAATCAATGCCAAAGTATTGGAAGAGGGTTCAACAATCCTAGGCGTCACCAAACAACAAAAAAATCATCTAAAAGTTATTAGAAAATTCCAAAATATTTGTATTCAAAGAACAACAAAAACCTCAATCATAAAATCGAAAATTTGAGACTACTTGAATTCTAGTGGTGATTATTGGATGAAATTACACCCAAACCAGCTAGGGATTATCTTTCAAATCCGAAACTAGCAATATAAAGAGGCTTTTCGTTGTCTAAAGATCAAGAAAGAACTCTTTGGTTTGAATTTGACAATATAACAATATCATATTAATCAACATATCAAAATGAACCTCTGACAACTCATTTTATAGCTTCTTTGTTGCTTTTTCAAACAAGCGTTTTTCCTTTTTCATTGCTTTTTCCAATAAGCATTTTTTTTCTTTTTCGTTGTTTTTTCCAAAAAACACTTTTTTGTTTTTTTTCAATAAAGCGTTTTTCTTTTTTCTTTTTCAAATTAAATAATTCAGTACATGCAAAAGACCCCGTATACCTAAGCATCCATTTGTTTAAAACACTTAATCACCTTTCCAATGAGCTATTAAACTAAGTTGTCCTTTTATTATTTTCAGCATTAGATAATAATTAGTGAAATATTAATTAGTAATTTAATAACTCACCAAAGTTGCAAAAAGTATTGAATGACATGGGAATCCAATTCTAACCACACCATGATGAAACTAAAGTAGTAGGAAGATGATGGTAGTCAACTTGGTGACTTACTAAAAATAGATGTGCTTTCCAAGAAGTTTGGAGAATACCCCACAAATCTGAAAACACTTCCAAAAGTGTCATTGTGATCCATACTGCTAACTAGGCTCATTGCGAAAAATAAGAATCCTAAATTACTGACCCTACATCCTCCAAGAACTTTTGAGTCCACCCCTTCTCTTACCAATCAGCCTACAAGACTTAGGAACTTAGCTAAAAGCTCACAAAACAATATTGCGTAAAATGGGGACATTACAGTGTCCCTAATTATATTGCCCATGAAATATGCCTACCAATTTTTTCCTTGATTTCTCACAAAGCAAACCAGCACTACGCCAATGGATTAGCGTTAACTTTCAAAGGGAATCAAATGAAATGCACTCAATGCCAAGAATGTGCACACAAGATCCTTTAGAAGGCGAGGTGCTAACATATGGCAGATAAAATTGAATTATAACTGGAAGTAAATACAACTGAAAGCAGAAAGAGGTGGTTTCCACACTTCCACTAATTCAGTGGGGGGAAGAAATTACAAAAACAAACTAATTCATCCGTTGCAGTAGGCATCCACTCAATAGTGGCAATTCTACACTTAACAGTGGGTGATAGATGTAAATACAAAGTAATTTCCTCCACATTGGTGGTAAACCGTCCAGGGGTTATAGTGTTTGCATTAGAAATCACAAGTAAATGCAGTAATAACAATGGTTCACTAGAAGGTTGGCGCCCAATTTGCAATGATAAAACAACATCAAAACTCAACCCTTAATTTATGCACGAATCCCAATGCTATCAAAAAGGTACAGCCTCCTTGCAAGGGCGATTTTGCTTGATAAATTCAAACTCTTCAAATAAAAATCTGACTTTCTCCAAGAATGGTCGCCATGGACCTAGAAATGGAATGAACCAACACCCATAACCAAAATAAAATCACACCCATAACAAGTGAAATCGACTTTCAGCCAAGTTGAACCAGCAAACCAAAATCTGATAAAAACTCCAAAATTCTTCAACTATTAAGTTCAATCTACTAGTCTGGATGAGAAGCAGCCATAAAGCCAACTAGGTGTTGTCTTTCAAACACGAAATTGGACGAGAGCTAGGAGGTAAGCATTCCTCGAAGCCAAAATCAAGTAGTCATTCTGACAGCATAACAATAGCATACACATTGAATGAGAAAAGCTGGAGCAAAACATCCTCTTTTATAGAAATGAAGGTGACTTCAAATTCCCAAACTCCTCCAAGAAAGAGACGCCAAAAGTTCCTTTTTGAAATAATTCAAAATTCAAAATATTTATTTCTCTTCAAAATGGCGTCCAACTTCAAGACATTAATAAACTTCATTAAAATATTAAAATCTCCTTTATGAAGGCGTCCCCCTTCATGACCATCTTTAAACACAACTTAAAGTTGATACACCAAGCCAAGGGGTCAACTTGAAATTATAACATTAATGCCTTGAAATAGATTATTTCACCAAAAAATGCTCTTCTAAAGCCAAAACCAGAATAAATCAACTACTTCAACAAAAAAGAGAACTCACTGAAGCATTGCCAACAAGACCACTGCCAAAAAGAACTTACTAAAAATAGTAAATTCAGAGAAATACCAAAAACTTCCAAACAAAGGAAACCCTGATTTCACCTCAATTAGCCTACAGGCCTCCAGAATAAGCTGATGAGCTACTGAGCTGATCACTGATGAGAAGGGGACATTACAGTCCGCTTTCCTTAAGATTGCTTGTCCCCAAGCAACCGCAAATCTGAATGCTACAAGATATGTTCACCTTCCCATGTTGCATCTTCAATAGGCAAGTTCCTCCATTTTACCAAATACTCTTTGATTGATTTTCTCCTCAAAGAGCGCTCCCTAGTGTCAAGAATCTCCTCTGGAATAAACACCAACTGTCCTTTTTTATCCAATGGAGGCAGTTCTGTAGTAGCAACCACATTGTACCCAAGCGCCTTCTTGAGGCGTGAAACATGGAAGACGTTATGCACTTTGCTTTTAGCTGGAAGCTCCAACTCATATGCCACTTCACCAATCCTTTTGATGACTTTGAATGAACCATAGAAATGTGGCTTTAACTTCTCTGCACCACTCTTCTTGAGCGAAGATTGTCTATAGGGTTGGAGTCTCAAGTAAACCATATCTTCCACTTCAAAAGAACGCTGAACACTCTGCTGATCAACATATAACTTCTGCTGGTTTTGAGCTTGTTGCAAATTTTCCTTTAATGATTTCAAGATGTCTTGGCTCTGCTGTAGCATATCCTTTGTCTGTGGAGCTCTACTATCATCAAATACCAAATCTACAAAGTTAGGAGCATCATATCCATAAAGAGCCATAAGAGGAGACATCTTAATTGACATATGATAGGAAGAGTTATAACAATACTCCCCCAAATGAGGCCACTTAACCCAAGCTCTTTGCTGCTCCGAAACATAATTTCTGAGGTAGCCTTCTAACCACTTGTTGACAAACTCGGATTTCCCATCCGTTTGTGGGTGATAACTAGTGCTTGGAGTGAGCACTGTACCACTCAATCTGTAGATCTCCTGCCACAATGGAATTAGGAACTTGCTGTCCCTATCACTGACAATAGTTCTAGGCAACCCATGCAAACAAAAAACTTCTCTAAAGAACAATTTAGCTACTTGAGCTGCTGTAAATGAAGTTGTGATAACATAAAAATGAGCAAATTTAGTTAATCTATCTACCACAACATAAATGCAATCACGTCCTTGCACCTTAGGCAACCCTGTGATGAAATCCATTGCAATGCTCTACCATTTTTGATTCAGAATTGGCAAGGGCTACAACAAACCAGCTGGAAAAGAGTTTTCATTTTTATTCATTTGACAAGTTGAACACTCTCTTATGTAACGCAAGACTTCTTCCTTCATCCCTTTCAATGTAAACCTTTCTTGGATTTGTTTATAAGTCTTGAAAAACCCTTGATGACCAGCAAGGGGAACATCATGAAAAGACTGTAGAATCTTTTTTTTAAGGTTAGATTCAGGCACTAGGAAGATCCTACCATTATAGAGAATCAAACCATCAACCAACTAATACCTTTCATCATGCAAATGACCTTCTACTATGCTGGTTGCAAACTGAGTTTTTGCATAATCAGCAGCAATTAACTCTTTCCAATCAGCTGTAAGCTCACAAAGTGACTGCAAATGAGGTCTTCTTGATAAAACATCCGCCACTATATTGTTTTTCCCTTTGACATACTCAATGTCAAAGTCGTAAGCTTGGAGCTTACTCACCCACTTCTGCTGCCTTTCATTCAAATCTTTTTGGTGCATAAAGTGTTTAAGACTGTTATGATCAGTCTTATCCACAAATTTACTTCCCACCAAATATTGACGGAACTTGGACAATGCGTGCATGATGGCAAGCATCTCTTTGTCATAAATTGAATATGTTTTTTCTACTCCTCTCAACTTTCTGCTCTCAAAGACAATGGTTTTTTGTCTTGCATGAGAACAACTCCTACTCCCTCACCTGAAGCATCGCATTGCAGCTCAAAGGGCTTTGTGAAATCCGGTAGGGCCAACACTAGACATGAGCTCATTATGTGCTTGAACTTGTCAAAGACTCCTTGTGCCTTATCTGTCCATAGGAAAGCTCCTTTCTTTGTAAGATCTATAAGGGGGGCTGCCATTTGAGAATATCCCTTGACAAATCTTCTGTAAAATCCACACAAACCCAAGAATCCCTTCAAGTGGGAAACATTCTTTGGAGGTGGCCAATCAAGGATGACTCTAATCTTCTTAGGATCAACTTTGACACCCTTAGCACTAATGATGTGGCCGAGATATAGCAGCTCCGTCATCCCGAACTCACACTTTGATTCTTTGGCAAACAAGCATTCCACCTCCAATATGCTAAGCACTTCTTCTAAGTGCTTGAGGTGCTCTTCCCAAGACTTACTGAAGATGAGAATATCGTCGAAAAAGATGAGCACGGATTTCCTCAACTTCTGTCTAAAAATCTTGTTCATACAAGATTGAAATGTTGTTGGAGCGTTTGTCAAACCAAATGGCATGACAAGAAATTCAAAATGCCCAAAATGGCATCTAAATGCTGTTTTCTTAATATCCGCCTCGCTCATCCTGATTTGGTAGTAGCCGGAACGAAGATCAATCTTCAAGAAATACATAGCCCCATGGAGCTCATCAATAAGCTCATCTATCCTAGGAATAGGATATCTATTCTTGATTGTCTTCTGATTCAATACACGGTAGTCAACACACATACGCATTGTGCCATCTTTCTTTTTAACCAACACCACTGCTGAAGCAAAAAGGCTTTTGCTTGGCCGAATGAACCCCATCTCCAAAAGCTTCTTGATGGTCTTTTCGATCTCATCTTTCTGCTTCTTTGGATAACGGTATGGTGTGGTGATGACCGGCTTTGCTCCTTCCTCTAGTTCAATCACATGCTCACAATCTCTTTCAGGAGGTCTCCCAGGAGGTAGGCTACCAAAGACTTTGCTCTTCTTTGAAAGTAAGGCTTCAATATCAGGATGATATTGCCTTTTCTCTTCCACTAGATCAGCTGGTAGGACTAAACACTCTGGTGCCCATTCAACTTGATCATGACAGATCAGCCTCTCCATTCTCTTCAAAGACACAATTCGAGGGCCTCCATTTGACATCCCTCTCAAAACAACATTCTTACCACTTGACTGAAATTTCAATTCCATAGTTTGCAAGTTCAATGTTATCTCTCCAAGAGATCGCAACCATTGTATCCCCAACACAGCATTGGTATCTCCAATACCAACAACATAAAAAACATCTTTTAACTCATAATTTCCCAATTGCATAGGAAGGTTAGGAATCTTCCTTGTGCAAGACATGGTGAAACCATCAGCTACCATTACCTTGAAGTCTTCAAATTCTTCAGTCTTCAAACCCCTTTTTGCTACTAATCCTTCATCAATAAAATTGTGAGTTGCTCCAGTATCAATTAGAGCAACAATCCTTTGTGAACCAACCACTCCATGAACCTGAAAGGATTCATTTTTTTGAAAACTTGAAAGTTGTGCAAAAGCACTACCATCTCCAACCTCTTTAGGCTTCTCTTCTAGAGCTTCTTCACCATCACTGCTTGCTGATTCGTATTGTTGATCAGACGAATTAGATTTTGATCCATAATCAGAATATCCCTCCATTCGATGTGCTTTGCCTTTTCCATAGCAACGGGGACCCTTAACCCAAGGCTCACGACAAGTGTAGCAAACACCGTTTTTTCTAAGCTGCTCTTGGACCTCTTCTGACATCTTTGGCAGAAACTTGTTTGGCTGACTTGAAGAATGTTTCTTATCCTTTTTATGACTAAAGGATTTTGACTGAAATTTTGGCCTTGGGGCAGCCAACTCCATGCTCCTTGCCTTCTTGATTGCTTCATCCAAGGTTGGTGGATCAAAGGCTTTGACAAAACCCTTCAATGGCTCCATTAATCCTTCTGAAAACAAAACCACAAGTCTCCTTTCAGTAATGTTAGGCACCATTACTGACAATCTTTGAAAATCAGCCACATAAGATTCAAGAGATCCATGTTGTTTCAGCTGCGCCAATTCTCAGAATCTCACCTCAGGATCCTTGTTATTGAATCTCTCGATCAGCTTGTTGGTGAATTCTTCATAGGTGTGGATGAGGTTATAGCCAAGTGTGACCAAACCATGATACCACCATTCTTGTGCAACTCCTTCTAAGTGCAATGTGGCAAATTTAATTGCATCTTCCTCCGACATTGGTCTAAGAGAAAGATAGTTATCCAATTTTTGCACCCATGACCTGGCCGAACATTTGTCACTTCCATCAAAATATGCCGACGTCACCTTGCCCAAGGGTTGTTGGTAGTCAGTTCTGGGAGTCATTTGAAGACGAAACTCATTTCTTCCACCATTTCTACTACTCCTTTGATTCATGTATTGATCAAAGGTCCAATCATCTCTCATATCAGGAGGTAGAGAAACATACTCCATATAAGCTTGCCTTGCATCATCTGCAAAAGGTGTTGCAGCCTCCACTTGTAGTTGTTCTTCCTTTGGAATGAAAGTAGGGAATAGAGGCCTAGAGGTAGATCCTCTAGTGGTTGCAATATGCTGTCCAACAATCATATCTCTTCCATTGACCTCTGGACTGTTGTTACTGTGATTTCCATTAACTCCACTGTTTTCTCCAGTTTGGTTGTTTTGGGGCTGACCAATATTTTGTGATGCTTGCTGATCCATTTTTGATAACAACCGTGACATCAAGTCTATCATTCCATCAAACTGCTTTTCCATTCTAGCTTCCTTTTCCTCATAAGCTTGTCTAAGGCTCTCCGACATATTTTCAACTGTTTTTTTAGCACCTTCAACTGTTTTACCAATATCTCTTAGAGCTTCTGAAAATGTCTTTGCCTCTGGAACTGGTGGAAACTGATGCTGAGTTCTGGCCTGACTTCTGGTGAATGGTCTAGTGTTTCTTGTAAGAGACCAGGTGTCTCTCAACCCAACCACTCACTGAGAATGCAAGGTTTTCGTTTGTTTTCTGTGTTTTTGATTTTTGGTGGTTTTTTGCAAATAAAGAGAGATTGCAATTTTGCAAGGAAATGCTTGGAAAAATAAAATAAAATACCAGAAGATAAATACGACAGAATACAGCTTAGATTTCAATGCTAGATGATTTATTGATCTTCCAGAATAATTACAACTGCGAGATTCAAACATTCAAGTAAAAAGGCAAGCTATTTATTGAGAACCCGAATAAGCTTGCAGGCGCCTAAAAAGAAGCATGAGATGGTATGGCTGAATGAGATAATGCAATCTCCCACTTCGAAATTGATGCAGAAGCTCCAGAAACCCTAGGCGTCCAGAATGATGAAGCCAGAAGACCAAAAGCTCAGGCGTTTTTGTCTGGAGAAGAAGTATGACCTTTGCTACAGCAAAAGTACGACCTGTACTAGCAAATAAGAAATCCGTACTACCTTGAGAAGTGTGCTAGATCACTGGATAAAGAAATAAGTCGCCTCATTGCTCTGATGAATAATCTCTTCTCAAACCCTTTCTGAATCTTTCTTGGTAAGCACAAATGTAACCTCTGAATGAAGTCACCCTGTTGACAAGCTTCAACAGGTATTGCACAGCCTTAGTATGTCTGATTCTGAAGAGGGAACGTTCTCCAAAATCCAATGTTTGCAGAAACCCTTGTTTCACAAACCCCAATGCTCTCAGAGAGAAATAATTGACAAATTAGAATGATCATAACATAATGAGTTCGATTTGTCTTTGTGAAATATATATCTTCTCTCAAAAGGTCGGCCCCCTTCAAAAAGCTGTTAAATGAGCATTTAAAATATAATTAAATCGCCCTTCCTTGACTTAGGCAAAACAATTAAATAATGGTGTCCTTTTTGATGAGTAATAAAATACTCATTTAATATTAATTTATCTCCTTATTATAAAGTATTAATACTTTATAATTTGTCATAAAATAATTATATTTAATTTTTCATTAAAGTGACTTTATATTATAAAGTCAAATTAATAAACTTTTAATAATTGTCAAATGCCTCAATAATCACTGTTTGCTCATCAAATCATCAAACTGGGTCGAAATTGAGCTGACCAACTGAATCAGGTTTCCTGCCAAAAATAGCAACTCCTGCCTGCCTGACTTACTATAAATAGTAAGTATCTGTAAATCACTTTGAAAGTGTCTGCCAAGGCTCAAACCTGAATCAACTGCTGGAGAAATGTTCCCAAACGTTGGATAACTGCCTCAAGTGATCCTCTGAACACATCTGCCAGCCTACGAGGATCTGAATGATAGGCCAACTCCTCAACAAACAATGTCAGCTAAAACTAGGACATTACAGTCCGCCCTCCCTGAAATTGCTTGTCCTCAAGCAATCTCTGCAAATAAGGACGCACCTGTAATGTCCCCTTCTCAAATGTGATCGCTTCAGTTGACCGTTGGCCTATTCCGGAGACCCGTAGGCTACTTAGAGGGTGAAATTAGGGTTTCCTATTTTTATGGAGGTGGTTGCTTGAAGTTTGGAATTTGGATTGCGGATTCTTTTTGGGTTTTCAGAGAGCTTTGCAGTGGTATAGTCTATTTGGTATTTCGAGCAACTTCATGAATTTACTATTTTTAGTAAATTCTATTTTTGGCAGTGACCTTGTGGATTCCAGTGCTGTTGGCTCTCGTCTTCAACTAGTTCAGTTGGTAATTGGATTTTTGGCCCTTGGATGCTTTTTCTGGAGAGAAGTTATTTTCATGTTATAATGTTATATTTTAATATTATAACCCCCCTTGGCCTAGCATTATAACTTCATGTTGTTTTAAAGAGGGGACTTTATGGGTAAATGTTTCATAAGGAGATAATTTATATTTTTTAAGGCCAAATTAAGGGTTGGAGAAGTGGGATGCCTACTTGAGGAAAGAGATTAATTTTTATAAAGTGAAATATTGGCTTGAGAAATGGACGCCACCTTTGGAGGGAAATAAGTTGAATTCAAATTTGAAATTTGGGTGCCCTTCTTGAAGCTTCTAGAAGATTCTCTTCAAGTCTTTAAATGTTGGCTTCTTCTCTTCATTTGGACATCTCATATTTTCAGTAAAGTTATGTTGCCGAAATGGTGATAGATTGCTTCGAGGAAAGCACACCTCCTAGCTTGGCTCATCTTTTTGCTTCAAAGATAGCAACTAGTTGAGAGGTAGATTGTAGTGAGTTTGTTTTCAGCATTGCATTTGAGTTCCTAGCATATTAGTTTAGTTTCCTTGCATTTAGTCATGTTTTTTTGGAGTTGCTGAATATCACAGCTGATTGTAAGATTTGCTCATATCTCTTGAAATAAAAATACTATTGTTCAGGGTATTGCATCTATCCTTTTCTCTATGTTGGGTGACCATTCAAGCAAATTTGCAGATTTTATTATGGTGTCTTTGATTTTATCAAGGCAAATCGCCCTTTCTTGAGGGCCGTGCCATCTGGAGGAGCCTTGGAATTTGTGCAGGAAATATAGGTGGTTATAAGCTGTGGTTTCCTCCTTGGGAATTGGGCGCCATTGTCTTTAGGGGCTATTGCATTTCGTTTCATGAGTTTTGGATGTGTGGGGAGTGATTTATGTGCATTTTAGTGAGTTCTAGTGATGCTGGTTACTTCATTTCAATTGCTGGTCTGTTATGTCAGTCTTAGACAATTGCAGATTTGAGAGGTGTTTGAGTCTTGAGAGTCTTGTTAAGCATTGAGGAGATCATATCTAGTAGTTGCAGCATTGGAGGTCTTTTCATATTGGGTTTTGGCAAGCATTCTAACATATTGTAAGTTGATTAGTAGTACTATCAACAATTCTCCTTTCTATCTTACACTTACTTTATTGTACTTCCCGCTGAATAAGTGGAAGAGGCTGGCTTGTCGCCTATTTACTTCATTTAATAGTTGTAGGGACTCTCTGACCATATGCTCACCATCAAATATTCCGGCAATTTTTTGTTTTTTCAATTAACAATTTACAAAGCAGTGCACCCGTTAAGGTTAGATGAGGAAAACCAAAACGTGCAAGAAAGCAACTCTAACCAGAATGGCGCCGATGATGGCGAGCATTGGTCAGAGGATCTAAATGAAACTGCTTAAGCTGTAACTCTAACCAGAATGGCACCGCGGAAGGTGAGCATTGGTCAGAGGGTCTTCTATTCTAATTGCAGAAAGGAACTCAATGTCAAGTATGTGCTACCCAATCCAATGTGGAGTGAGGGGCGACCATATGACGGAGTGAATACAAAACAAATGCTGAAAGATAAATGCTGAGAAAGGAAACTACTCGACACCCAGAATGTGCTTGCTACCCAGAGTAGGCAGTAGCTACCATAGGGCGGAGTTCTAACTATTACAATAACGTGAGTGAGATTTAGAGTTACAACCAGATTTAAACAAGCAAGAAGGACTGCCAGTACTACTGGTCAGTTTACAAATGAATATAATACGCCTGTCAAGAGATTAGAGCTGGATTTATCAACCATTACAATACCATCATCAATTCGTTGGCTTGATTCAATATGCCACACAAAAATCTCACAATGAATAAGAAATAACACTGCTGTTTTCTTGAATAACCAGAAATCTGTATTTTGCTGTTTCAAACCAGCAGCTTTAGAAAATACTCAGTTGCACATAACTCTCACAAAACTCCTCGGAATAACACGAAATCAAATGCAATACACTCTAACAACAATGGCGACCAAATTCCAACACTGAAAACTGATCTTGAAACCCTTAATGAAACTTGCACAGATCCCAATGCAAAACAGAAAAGTACGGCCTAGGGAAAGAGGCGATTTTCTCTAGAAAATAAATGAAAGCTTTATAAATTCTGCAAACTGGAGGAAATGGACGCCTATGATAGACCAATGCAATAAGAGACTACCCAGAACTATCTTTTTGTCTTTTTTTGAGATATGAATGAAACAAGAAATCTGCTGTCACTAAATGCAACTCAAAGAATACCTCTAAAATGCAAAAACAGAAACTAAAGGATTACAATGACGTTAACAATGCACAAAATCAAATGCAACTCACAGTACAATAAATCACCACTAGATGTTGTCTTGCAAACATGAAGCGATGCCCAAACTAGGAGGTCTTCATCCCTCGAAGCAATCCAGAATCAATCCGGCAGCATAACGGTGTATTTTCCAAGATGATCCAAATGATGCACCAAGACTCCTCTTTATAACTTTTCAATTGACTTTGCAAAACCCTAAAATCTGCTTTTAGGTCAAACTCATTCTCCTCAAGATTGGACGCACTTTCTCCTTCAAGACTTAATAAATGATATTTTAATTAAAACATCAAACTTTGATAAATGCGCCCATCATAATCCCTGCTTTGACTTAGCAATAATTATAATATTCTTTTAATGAGGGCGCCACCCTCAATGACCACTTTTTAAACACAACATTAAGTCATTAACTCTAGGCCAAGGTCAACGTTAAAATATAATAATTAAAACGTGACTTTAATCTGAATGACTTAACTTATTTCTCCGAGAGTGCCCTGAAGCCAAAACTGATGAAGTCAACTGATCAAAACTGAAACCGGAAGTCAACCAACCTGAGCTCAACTGGAAGCTGCCAAAAATAGAATTTACTAAAAATAGTAAATTCCAAAAAGTACTCAATGTGAGACGAACATACCACTCGAAGCCCTCTGAAAACCCAGAAGGAATCCGCCATTAAAACTATCATCTCCGAACAATGACCTCCTCAAAATTAGGAAACCCTAATTTTAACTTCCGACTAGCCTCCGGGTTCCCAAAGAAAGGCTAACGGTCACTGAAAATGTCAGGCTTGAAAAGGGGACATTACACCATCACTCGGCGCCATCTTGGTTAGAGTTACTTCATCTCATCATGCATTAGATCCTCTGACCATATGCTCGTCTGTCCTAGACGCATTCTTGGTTAGAGTTCCCTTTCAGTTGGCATCTGCATTAGATCCTCTGACCATATGCTCACACCTTGCCCACATCGGGATCCTGGTGTACATCCTTGGTTAGGGTTGCTTTCGCAACGTTTTGGTTTTAGAGCTAACCTTAACGGGTGCGTGTTGATTGTAATTGCATTTGAAAAAAACCAAAAAAAATTAGTCCAGTTCATTACAGCACCGCACCACCTGGATCCCAACGATAGTGCCGGACAATGTTCCTGCTAGCCACAACTGTCTCCTGTAACTCCCACAACTTATCAACTAGAATAGAATACCATCCCATATCAACCTCAGTGCTGTCTGTCATAGGATCAAGAAACTCAAGAGGAAGCAAGTCAATCTGCCAGCAACACTTGTTCCCTAAAATTGCACGAGATATATTGTCATCCAACATATCCAGCACGTGCATACCAAAACTGTGCACCTGAAACAAATCGTGTACGTGCGGATCAAACATGAAACCATACACACTCTGCACCGTGTACTCACTGTGAAACTCCTCCGAAAGCTAAGTCTGAAATCCCAGTGCACAAGTAGGATCCCAAACACTATCATCACTCTTCCAACTAACGAGAGAGATAGAGCGTAGGCTCCCATCTATAATCCCCCTCAACACATATTTCTTGCCCTATACCTCAAATCTCATCTCCATTTTAGGCAAGTTGAGGGTGAACACACTAATGTCCTGAAGCCATCTCATACCCAACACTAAATCCATCCCAACTAGGTTGACCACATAAAAGTCTGCCTGCAACTCATAATCATTCAGCATGAGGGTGAGATTACAAATTCGTCGGGTGCAAGTGAGGGTATATCCATTTGCCACCTGAACTCTGAATCTAGCGAAGTCCTCTGTCTGGAGTCTGCATCTGCTGACGAAGCTCTCATCAACAAAATTGTGTGTGGCTTCGGTGTCAAGCATAGCAATACATCGCTGTCCATCCACTAATCCCCTGAACTTGAATGAATCATCCTGTACACTAGCAGATAATACCAACGGGAACAAGTTGGCATCGGGCCCAAACTCCATAGAGGCATTTCCAGCCTCCACATGTTTTGAAACGTCCTGCTGGTCTGAATCCTCAAACTCAACATCTCCATAGTAAACCCACATGGCGCGGTTGGCTCTGCCCTTTGGTCTCAAAGGACAATCATGCTCCTTGCTGTAAGGTTCTCTGCACCAATAACAAAGCTGTTTCCTCCTCAATTCATCACGAGTTGCATCATCAATTTTTGCTGCTGTTTTCTTCTTTGGTTCTACAACTAGTGTATGACTCTCCTCAATAGGCAAGGTGTTTGTTTTAGGCTGAAATTGTTTCTTCGGAGCAGAAAGCTCCATACTCCTTGCCTTCCGCATGGCCTCCTGAAGAGTAGGGGGATCAAATGCCTTGACCCAACCTCTCATAGGCTCATATAATCCCTCGATGAAGAGAGTGACAAGTCTCCTCTCTGAAATACTTGTCACCATGATTGCAACCCTCTGGAATTCACCGATGTAGGAATCCGAACTACATGTCTGTCTGAGCTGAGCTAGCTCCCTGAAATAAAGTTTTGGATCCTTTTTGTCAAAACGCTCTATGAGCCTGCTCGTGAACTCTTGGTAGGTGGTAACCGTGTGATGACCGAGTGTGTACATGCCGTGATGCCACCAATCATGCGCCAACCCATCAAGATGCAGTGTAGCAAACTTAATGGCCTCGTCCTCCTGCATAGGTGTCAATGATAGGTAATTGTCTAACTTTTGTACCCAAGACCTCGCTGAACTCTTAT
Organism: Sequoia sempervirens; assembly: GCA_007258455.2. Classification (NCBI taxonomy): domain Eukaryota; kingdom Viridiplantae; phylum Streptophyta; class Pinopsida; order Cupressales; family Cupressaceae; genus Sequoia; species Sequoia sempervirens. Next base: position 37,625 of record VDFB02128697.1, read on the forward strand.
CTGAGCCATCAAAGTAAGGCAAGATAATCTTGCTGACTGCATGTTGAAATCCCTATTCACCTGTGGCTGTGGCTGCTGGTGCTGAGGAGCTCTACGGTCAAATCTACCTCCCCCTCTAGGTTTATGCACATCCATAAATTCATGGAAAGACAAAGACTGCCTAATCTCAGGTGCCAATGTCGAGTACTCTCCAAAGAATCTGGTCACATTTGCCACCGACATGCCGTGATGTGGATGAAACTCAGGCTGGTGACCTTGCTACTTTGCCTCCGGCGTCGAAGGTGCCTCTCTAGATATAAATGTAGGTTGTCCAGGCCTACGCTCATGAAAGATAGGTAACGACTGCCGCTATGCTGACACCAGTGGCTGGTCTATGCCTACAGTCCTGCTCGTCTGTCCTATCTGAATATAGTGCTGCTGAGGCGGAGTACACTGCCTCATCATACCCATCAACTGGGACATCATGTCCATCATATTGTCATGCCTGCGTCTGAACTCATCATCAAAAATCTCACCTCCAGCATGCTCTTTGCCCAGATCCCTATGTGTCTCTGTAGGAATCTCACGATTTGCCATCAGTGTAGTGACACTATTCTCACTGCTATTGGAACTAGATTTGTGAATACCTAGAACCTCTGATACTGTCTCACCTTCAGGAATAGGTGAACCTATCCAATCCTCAATTCTACATGTTCCTCTACCCTTACTGTAGAAGATAATATCTCTCCTCATGAAAAAGCATTGAAAAAGCACACATCTGACTGAAAAAGCAATTGAAAAAGCACAGGATGGTAGGAAAACTGTGCTCTGATACCACTGTAAGAGACCAGGTGTCTCTCAACCCAACCACTGACAGAGAATGCAAGGTTTTCGTTTGTTTTCTGTGTTTTTGATTTTTGGTGGTTTTTTGCAAATAAAGAGAGATTGCTATTTTGCAAGGAAATGCTTGGAAAAATAAAATAAATTACCAGAAGATTAAATACAACAGAATACAGCTTAGATTTCAATGCTAGATGATTTATTGATCTTCCAGAATAATTACAACTGCGAGATTCAAACATTCAAGTAAAAAGGCAAGCTATTTATTGAGAACCTGAATAAGCTTGCAGGTGCCTGAAAAGAAGCATGAGATGGTACGACTGAATGAGATAATGCAATCTACCACCTCGAAATTGACGCAGAAGCTCCAAAAACCCTAGGCATCCAGAATGATGAAGCCAGAAGACCAAAAGCTCAGGCGTTTTTGTCTGGAGAAGAAGTATGGCCTTTGCTGCAGCAAAAGTACGACCTGTACTAGCAAATAAGAAATCCGTACTACCTTGAGAAGTGTGCTAGATCACTGGATAAAGAAATAAGTAAGTCGCCTCATTGCTCTGATGAATAATCTCTTCTCAAACCCTTTCTGAATCTTTCTCGGTAAGCACAAATGTAACCTCTAAATGAAGTCACCCGTTGACAAGCTTCAACTGGTATTTCACATCCTCAATATGCCTGATTCTGAAGAGGGAACGTTCTCCAAAATCCAATGTTTGCAGAAACCCTTGTTTTACAAACCCCAATGCTCTTAGAGAGAAATAATTGACAAAATAGAATAATCATAACATAATGAGCTCGATTTGTCTTTGTGAAATATATATCTTCTCTCAAAAGGTCGACCCCCTTCAAAAAGCTGTTAAATGAGCATTTAAAATATAATTAAATCGCCCTTCCTTGACTTAGGCAAAACAATTAAATAATGGTGTCCTTTTTGATGAGTAATAAAATAATCATTTAATATTAATTTATCTCCTTATTATAAAGTATTAATACTTTATAATTTGTCATTAAATAATTATATTTAATTTTTCATTAAAATGACTTTATATTATAAAGTCAAATTAATAAACTTTTAATAATTATCAAATGCCTCAATAATCACTGTTTGCTCATCAAATCATCAAACTAGGTCGAAACTAAGTTGACCAACTGAATCAAGTGCCCTGCCAAAAATAGCAACTCCTGCCTGCCTGACTTACTATAAATAGTAAGTATCTGTAAATCACTCTGAAAGTGTTTGCCAAGGTTCAAACCTGAATCAACTGTTGGAGAAATGTTTCCAAACGCTGGATAACTGCCTCAAGTGATCCTCTGAACACATCTGCCAGCCTACGAGGATCTGAATGATAGGCTAACTCCTCAACAAACAATGTCAGCTAAAATAGGGACATTACATCTCTTGCACTCATCTGACAACTGAATGCTGAATGTCACAGGATGGCAGGTTCTTCAGCTTTGATACCACTGAAATATGCCTACCAATTTTTTCCTTGATTTCTCACAACACAAACTAGCATTGCACCAATGGATTAGCATTAGCTTTCAAAGGGAATCAAATGAAATGCACTCAATGCCAAGAATGTGCACACAAGATCCTTTAGAAGGCGAGGTGCTAACATATGGCAGAGAAAACTGAATTATAACTCGAAGTAAATACAACTGAAAGCAAAAAAAAGGTGGTGATCCAACCATGAGAGATTTCCACACTTCCACTAATTCAGTGGGGGGAAGAAATTACAAAAACAAACTAATTCATCCGCTGCGGCAAGCATCCACTCAATAGTGGGAATTCTCCACTTAACAGTGGGTGATAGATGATGTAAATACAAAGTAATTTCCTCCACACTGGCGGTAAACCGTCCAGGGGTTATAGTGTTTGAAGGTCATTTGGTTGATGAATTGTATAAGTTGGTTGATGGGTTAATTATCTATAAAGGTAGAGTCTTTTTAGTGCATGAATCTAAGCTTAAAAAGAAGATTCTACAGTCTTTTCATGATGTTCCCCTTGCTGGTCATCAAGGCATGTTCAAGACTTACAAGCAGATTAGAGAAAGGTTTGCTTGGAAAGGGATGAAGGATGAGATAATGAATTACATAAGAGAGTGTTCTATTTGCCAAAAGAATAAGAATGAACATTCTTTTCCAGCTGGGTTGTTGCAGCCCTTGCCAATCCCAAATCAGAAATGGGAAAGCATTGCAATGAATTTCATCACTGGGTTGCCTAAGGTACAAGGACGTGATTGTATTTTTGTGGTGGTAGATAGATTGACTAAGTTTTCACATTTTTATGCTATCACAACTTCATTTACAACTGCTCAAGTGGCTGAGTTATTCTTTAGAGAAGTTTTCCGATTGCATGGTTTGCCTAAAACCATTGTCAGTGATAGGGACAGCAAGTTCCTAAGTGCTTTTTGGCAAGAGATCTTCAGGCTGAGTGGTACAGTGCTTACTCCAAGTACTAGTTATCATCCACAAACGGATGGGAAATCCGAGATTGTCAACAAATGGTTAGAGGGCTACCTTCGAAATTATGTTTCAGGGCAGCAAAGAGCTTGGGTTAAGTGGCTTCATTTGGGAGAATACTGCTACAACTCTTCCTATCATATGTCGATTAAGATGTCTCCTTTTATGGCCCTTTATGGTTATGATGCTCTTAACTTTGTAGATTTGGTGTTTGGTGATAGTAGAGCTCCACAGGCTAAGGATATGCTTCAGCAGAACCAAGACATCTTGAAATCTCTCAAGGAAAATCTGCAACAAGCTCAGAATCAGTAGAAGTTATACGCTGATCAGCAGCGTGTTGAGAGATCTTTTGAAGTTGGAGACATGGTCTATTTGAGGCTTCAGCCCTATAGACAATCTACCCTTAAGAAGAGTGGTGCAGAAAAGTTAAAGCCACGATTTTATGGTCCTTTTAAAGTCACCAAAAGGATTGGTGAAGTTGCTTATGAGTTGGAGCTTCCAGCTGAAAGCAAGGTGCATAACGTCTTCCATGTGTCAGGCCTCAAGAAGGCACTTGGACACAACGTTGTGGCTACTTCAGAATTACCTCCATTGGATGAGGAAGGTCAGTTGGTGTTGATTCTAGAATAAATTCTTGATACTAGAGAACGTTCCTTGAGGAGAAGGACAATCAAGGAATACTTGGTCAGATGGAGAAATTTGCCTATTGAAGATGCCATGTGGGAAGGATAACAGATTTTGTTGCATCCATCTTTTCAGTTGCTTGAGGACAAGCAATTTCGAGGAGGGTAGACTGTAATGTCCCCTTCTCATCAGTGATCTGTTCTGACACTCATCAGCATATTCCGGAATCCTATAGGCTTGTTTGAGGTAAAATTAGGGTTTCCAGTTCTGAGGTTCTAAGGTTTTTTAGGGAGTTTACTATTTATAGTAAATTCTAATTTTGGCAGTATGAAGATTGTCATCTTTCAGGATTTCATTCCCAGTTGGAGCAATTATTTGAAGTCAAACTCTGGCTTCTAGAAGTTTTATTTGGTGAATTTCATAAATAAAGGCATTAATGTTTTAAATTGCAGTTGACCCCTTGGCCTAGGAGAACAACTTTAAGTTGTGTTTTAAAAAGAGGGACTTGGAAGGGGGACGCCTTCATGGGGTGTTTAATATTTTTCAATTATCATCAAATGCCTTGGGAAAAGTGGACGCCACTTTTAAAAGAGATAATTTTAAATTAAAGTGAAGTTCATATTATGCAAAAAGGGACGCCACCTTGAGGAATTAATTGTTTTTGGAAATTTGAAAAGACTCCTGTGTCTTTTGGTGTGCTTTCTTAGGAATTTGAGGAGTTTTGTGAGCTTCTATTTAATGAAGGGTTTTGCTCCAGCCTTGCATCCATGAAAATTATGCTAAAGTTATGTTGTAGGAATGACAATTGATATTTTGCTTCAAGGATGTCAACCTCCTAGCCTTTCGTCCAATTTCGTGTTTGCAAGATAACACCTAGTTGGCTACATTGCTGCTTCTCAATATCAGACTAGCAGATTGAGCTCATTTGATTGAAGAATTCTGGAGTTTTTGTCAGTTTTGAGTTGTTGGTTCACATACAGCTGAAAGTGTAAAATGTATGCAGCTCTTTGAATAATTTTTATTTTCTTTTGGGTATTTTTGAAATGTCATTGTTTGCCATGGGCGCCCCTTTCCACCAAGTATGAGATTTTATTTTGGAGATTCTGATTTTTAAGAAGCAAATAGCCCTTTTCAAGGGCCGTACCATTTGGAGTGTCTTGGGAAGTGTGCCAGGAATTAATGATCAAGATTTGTTGTTGTTTCTTCATCCTAGCATGGTCGCCTACCTTCCAGAAGTCCATTGCATTCAATCTCATTCGAAACGGAGATAATTTGATGAAGTTATGAACATTTTATGAGTTTACAGTTTGCTGATCAGAATTCCAGAAACTCTGTTTTTATATCAGATTCATATGATTTCTGTTTTGGTCATAATTCTATCATTGGAAGAGTAAAGGAACATCATTAGAATTCATTCTTCTCTTCTAGACTTATTTCTCTATCATTGTAATACTTGTTTTTGCAATCTTTTGAATTGTAAGGTTGTGATTTAGTAGTACTAATCCAACCCATGTTACTGCTGCAACTACTTGTTTTATTTCTTATTAATTACCCTTGGACGGTTTACCGCCAGTGCGGAGAACGAACTTGTTATATCATTGTACCCACTCTCAAGTGGTGAATCCCCACTATTCAGTGGATGCCCGCCGCAGCGGACGAATTAGATTGTTGTAGCTTCATGGCTGGTTATCCGCCTATTAGTTTCAATTTCAATTAATCACTCCGTCATATGTTAGCACCTCACCCTCAGTGGGATCTTGAGTGCACATTCTTGACGTTGAGTAGTTTCATTCAAGTACTGTTCTTTAGTTTCTCCGCCATATGTGAACACCTTTCCTTCATTTGGATTGAGTGTGCATTCTTGGCGTTGAGTTTCTTTTAAGCTTGGATTTTAGTTTGATGCTAACACTAATCCAGTTGGCTAGTGCTAGTTTATGTTGTGAAAATCCTTCGAAAAAATTGGTTAGCATATTTCATAGTACTACTAATTCACAACCTTACAATTAAAGAAATCTGCAATTTACAAGTGTTACAATGATAGAATCAATGCAAATATGTGAAGGATGAATCTTTCAAGTTTTAAACCTCTCAAATATTGAAATTGAAGCCAAAAATTGAACTTATTGAAGTCTGATAACAAAAACTAGCATACTAAAAATGTCAACCAGCAAACTGTCAATCAATGAAATGCTCATAACTCTTTCGAAATACCTCCGAATGGAATGAAACAAAGTGCAATGGCTCACTAGAAGGTTGGCTCCCAATTTGCAATGATAAAACAACATCAAAACTCAACCCTTAATTTATGCACGAATCCCAATGCTCTCCAAAAAAGTACGGCCTCCTTGCAAGGGCAATTTTGCTTGATAAATTCAAATGCTTCAAATAAAAATCTGACTTTCTCCAAGAATGGTCGCCATGGACCTAGAAATGGAATGAACCAACACCCATAACCAAAATAAAATCACACCCATAACAAGTGAAATCGACTTTCAGCCAAGTTGAACCAGCAAACCAAAATCTGATAAAAACTCCAAAATTCTTCAACTATTAAGCTCAATCTGCTAGTCTGGATGAGAAGCAGCCATAAAGCCAACTAGGTGTTGTCTTTTAAACACGAAATTGGACGAGAGCTAGGAGGTAAGCATTCCTCGAAGCCAAAATCAAGTAGTCATTCTGACAGCATAACAGTAGCATAAACATTGAATGAGAAAAGCTGGAGCAAAACATCCTCTTTTATAGAAATGAAGGTTACTATTCAAATTCCCAAACTCCTCCAAGAAAGGGACACCAAAAGTTCCTTTTTGAAATAATTCAAAATTCAAAATATTTAATTCTCTTCAAAATGGCGTCCAACTTCAAGACATTAATAAACTTCATTAAAATATTAAAATCTCCTTTATGAAGGCGTCCCCCTTCATGACCACCTTTAAACACAATTTAAAGTTGATACACTAGGCCAAGGGGTCAACTTGAAATTATAACATTAATGCCTTGAAATAAGATTATTTCATCAAAAATTGCTCGTCTAAAGCCAAAACCAGAATAACTCAACTGCTCCAACAAAAAAGAGAACTCACTAAAGCAATGATGAGCCCTGCTAATATAGACTCAAAACCTTTCAATTTCTGCCTTGGGAATTTTGTCAAACACTTGTCATGTAAAGCTGATATACGCTGATATAAACTTTTGATTGCTGTGTTTTTGGTTCTTGGCACTTGACAAATGATGTAGAGCCACTGTGATGAGCCTTGCTAGCTCACTGCTCAAACTCCTGTCTTTTTCTTAGGTCTAATTGTGTTTTTTAGTTTTTTAGAGAAATTTTGTAGACAGAAGAGAAGGGGCGCATCATATAAAAGCTCACAGAATGAAAACTTGAGCAAATTTAATCAAACTGGAATTGTAGAAGGTGTTTATTATCATCAACAATGGATTTAAAACATACAAACATACCCGAAAGCCTCCAGATTTTTTAAATAAGAAATCCGACCAGCATGGTGAAGAACTGACAAAACTGGAGTAGAGAGTTACAGACTTCAAAGTTTATTCTGAAACTGAAGCCAGAGAGTAACATAGGTAGGGCGCCCAAGTTCATGAAGAGAGATCCTCCAAAAGAAGACGTTTCTCCAAAAAGCCAAAATAAACTTCCTTGCAAGTGCCACGCCCTTTCAAACAAAAAGCACCAAAAACCATCTCTGAAGGTGTGCCCAAACAGCCATGAAGTCTGCCATGGTGAAGGAAGAACAGCAACTAATAAACCCTCTGTTTTTGATGAAGAACACTACAAAAAATCTGTTGAAGCACTGCAGAACTTCTGAAATGAAGCTCTCTCAATCTGCACTAATTCAGCTGATCTTTCACAACTTCACAAGTGCTCACACTGAAGAGATTTCGTTCTCCAATGGTGGATTTGCTGCAAACCTGGTCACAGGCTGAAAGCAAGGGAAAAAACCTCCAAGGCAAAGTTGAAATATTCAAAAAGATGAGTTTCTCATTGCCCAAATCCCTTATAAAGCAAAAGAGGAGAAACCCTAAGAAGGCCGTACATTTTAGGGCTTTAGCTCATTTAAATTTATGAAACTAAACTTAAATCACTTTCTATAGTTTCCCTTTTGATTTTTGGCGCCTCCTTTAAGTGAATAAAGATATAACATTAAAATATTCACTTTAGACTTAATTTAAGTGAAATAAGAATTATAAAGTCAATTTGACTTTATAAAAAGACTTTAAGTTAAAAATTAACTTAAATCACTTAAGTAAGCCTATCTCCCTCAATTCTCAACAGAATTCAATGCCGTCAGAAGCAAAGAAACTCCTGTACTGCCAAGGCCTGCAATGAGCCTATCCACGATCTCAGAAAATGAAATCGACCGAACTCTCCAGAAGGTACCACTGACCCTCTAACCAATCCAGTTAGCCCACAAGGGTCCAAGAAATAGGCTAACACTCTGCAAACAAGATCACGCTGAAAAGGGGGACATTACAATCCGCCCTCCCTGAAATTGCTTGACCGCAAGCAATCTCAACAACAAAGGATCAACCACTCCACCAGGATCCCAAGGATAGTGCTGTGAAATGTCCCTACTATCATCAACTGTCTTTCGCTGCTCAACACTGATCTCAACTTCACCATGCCAAAAGTGGTGAAGCCAATGCATGGGACTCATCCAAAACGCAGTACCAATCCTGTTGCCACCTGGATCCCAATATAAACGGTACTCACATCCATCCATCATAATAAAGTAAGAATATCGGGAAGCCTCCGCAACACATCTCTGTCTATAGCTGGAACCTATGATGTCACCATAACCTGTCAACCCATGAAACCAACCATCTAGCCATGAAGCTCCTAAATCCCAACTCTGCAAATCATGCCAACTCCAAGTAGGACAACCATCGATCAATGAAGAGTCTAAGAAGATTAAATCACCAAGCAACAAGTAGATAGCTGCCAGATCGTGAGGGTCAAATGTAGAACTATCTGCACCTCTCATCATGTACTCCTCCGAAAACTCCTCTGCCAGCTTAATTTGAAATCCCAATACACTGGAAGGATCCCAAACGCAACGATCAATGCTCATGTCCAGAGTGCGAGCGATATCTAACTCGAAGAGAGGATCATCATACTGAATAACATCTACTCTAGGAAGAGAAACTGGATCGCCGTTGTCATCCCATATGCAACTCCTAGATGAATGAGTCTCCTGTAACTCCCAAATCTGATCAGCTGGATCATCATACTGTAGCCTGTCAATCTCAACACCATCAGATATAGAAAAGAGAAACTCACAAGGAAGCAAGTCAAACTGCTGACAAAACGTGCTCCCTAAGACTGCATGAGATAGGCTATCATCCCACATGTCTAACACGTGCATACTAGAATTGTGCATCTGAAACAGATCATGTACATGATGACTGAGAAAGAAACTATGTAGACTCCTGACCATGTACACACTGGGAATCTCCTCAACGAGCTCTGTCTGAAATCCCGATGCACTGACGGAATCTCTGATACTATGATCAAAGCTCACCCTTAAACCAGGGTCAAGAGTAGAATCAACATCTACCTCAAAGAGCGGATTATCACAAGAAGATGTAGCATCCGCCTCATTTTCTGATTCTTCTCCATCAGTATCATAGATTGGAGCTTGCTGATCATAAAACTCATAACTGTACTGAGGAGAGGAAAATCCCTCTTGAATCACTTTCTGTTCTCCATCCAAATCTGCACTATAGCATGAAGTTGAATCTGCATCACTCACCTCATAATCAGCAACATCATGTGTGTTGTCATCAACATTTAAGGTATTGTTGCTATGTACCTCATAGGATGTCTCAAAAGAAGTTGTAGAAGCCATATCTTCATACATTTCTGTTGATGATGCATTACAAGAAAACTTATCTTCATGTGGCTGCTCCAATACAATTGGTTTGTCTTCAAACATCACTTGCTCTTCTTCAACCTTGAAATCTTCCTGAAGAATCTTGTGCCCAACTTCTTCCTCAAAGCTGGTCTGATTTTTGTTCTCCATAGGAGCAACTGAATGCTGGTCACTAACTGCTGAAAATTCATTGTGAAGATTTTTGGATACTTCACTTGTAGAGACCTCATGTATCTCATTTTTATTTTGTGATGTAGACCCGAAGATGGATGCCATAAACCTTGCTGTTTTATCTAAGGTTGCAGGATCTAAAATCAATTCCTTTATCCCTTTTTGATTTTCATCCAACTTTTTCAAACTTTGTTTCAGCTTCTCCATATTCTTGTTCCACTGCCTCTGAGTAATTGAAGTAGCCATGATCAATGCCCAACAGGATGGCAGGAAACCGCTCTGATACCACTGTGATGAGCCCTACTAATATAGACTCAAAACCTTTCAATTTCTGCCTTGGGAATTTTGTCAAACACTTGTCATGTAAAGCTGATATACGCTGATATAAACTTTTGATTGCTGTGTTTTTGGTTCTTGGCACTTGACAAATGATGTAGAGCCACTGTGATGAGCCTTGCTAGCTCACTGCTCAAACTCCTGTCTTTTTCTTAGGTCTAATTGTGTTTTTTAGTTTTTTAGAGAAATTTTGTAGACAGAAGAGAAGGGGCGCATCATATAAAAGCTCACAAAATGAAAACTTGAGCAAATTTAATCAAACTGGAATTGTAGAAGGTGTTTATTATCATCAACAATGGATTTAAAACATACAAACATACCCGAAAGCCTCCAGATTTTTTAAATAAGAAATCCGACCAGCATGGTGAAGAACTGACAAAAACTGGAGTAGAGAGTTACAGACTTCAAAGTTTATTCTGAAACTGAAGCCAGAGAGTAACATAGGTAGGGCGCCCAAGTTCATGAAGAGAGATCCTCCAAAAGAAGACGTTTCTCCAAAAAGCCAAAATAAACTTCCTTGCAAGTGCCACGCCCTTTCAAACAAAAAGCACCAAAAACCATCTCTGAAGGTGTGCCCAAACAGCCATGAAGTCTGCCATGGTGAAGGAAGAACAACAACTAATAAACCCTCTGTTTTTTATGAAGAACACTACAAAAATCTGTTGAAGCACTGCAGAACTTCTGAAATGAAGCTCTCTCAATCTGCACTAATTCAGCTGATCTTTCACAACTTCACAAGTGCTCACACTGAAGAGATTTCGTTCTCCAATGGTGGATTTGCTGCAAACCTGGTCACAGGCTGAAAGCAAGGGAAAAAACCTCCAAGGCAAAGTTGAAATATTCAAAAAGATGAGTTTCTCATTGCCCAAATCCCTTATAAAGCAAAAGAGGAGAAACCCTAAGAAGGCCGTACATTTTAGGGCTTTAGCTCATTTAAATTTATGAAACTAAACTTAAATCACTTTCTATAGTTTCCCTTTTGATTTTTGGCGCCTCCTTTAAGTGAATAAAGATATAACATTAAAATATTCACTTTAGACTTAATTTAAGTGAAATAAGAATTATAAAGTCAATTTGACTTTATAAAAAGACTTTAAGTTAAAAATTAACTTAAATCACTTAAGTAAGCCTATCTCCCTCAATTCTCAACAGAATTCAATGCCGTCAGAAGCAAAGAAACTCCTGTACTGCCAAGGCCTGCAATGAGCCTATCCACGATCTCAGAAAATGAAATCGACCGAACTCTCCAGAAGGTACCACTGACCCTCTAACCAATCCAGTTAGCCCACAAGGGTCCAAGAAATAGGCTAACACTCTGCAAACAAGATCACGCTGAAAAGGGGACATTACAACTGCCAACAGACCACTGCCAAAAAGAACTTACTAAAAATAGTAAATTCAGAGAAATGCCAAAAACTTTCAAACAAAGGAAACCCTAATTTCACCTCAACGAGCCTACGGGCCTCCAAAATAGGCTAATGAGCTACTGAGCTGATCATTGATGAGAAGGGGACATTACAGATCACTTTAGACTAAAGTGGCATAACTAGCCATCCTTGATAAGTAGAATTATCAAGTGTCTTAGCCAATGTGAAAATGTGCGTAGGAAGAAAACTTCAAGTACTCTTCTACTTTTTGCTCGAGTGGAACTTGAACACAATCTTTTGTTATTTTTCAATTCTCTTGTTGATGCCGTTTATGATCGTTCAAATCTTGCCTTTGTTTTAGGCCAATCACTTGCAACTTTTATCTGAGTTGAAAAACAAAGACTCTAACATGACAACCTTACAAACTGACCTAGGATACCACAAATTGAATTTGGTTTGCATACAAAGGTAATCAACTTGATGACAAACATAACAAGGAAACCTGAAAATCCAGTTTCGTAGGGATGCAACAAGCTTTGTAAAAATAGGCTTTATTTTAAGTTTGTTTGTATTGCATACTCAAAGAAACCTTGTTAATTCTAGGTTTAATTTAGTTTTATATGTAAGGGAATATTACCATTTTCTTCACTCTTCAAAATGGAGCTTCCCCTTCTAATTTGAAAAAATGTTTTGCCTTACATGCTGTTTCGTTTTGTACTGTCATGAAAGGGACAAATTAAAACACTAACACAAGTGAATATTTTTTGTTGGATTCATTTTAATCTGAATTATGTTCTTTGTTGCACCATTTTACTTTTTCATGTCATATTTATATATACATGATGTATATATAATTCTATAATACACAATCATGTAACCAATATTATAAATTAAACTCTTGATAAACTTTTCAATGTGTTACCTTGAAAAAAATGATTTATAGTGGCAACTCCATATGTTATGTATTATTTTTATTTTATTTGTTTAAAATTTATGTCTTGAGAATAGTGACTGCCAATATTCACCTAGTACTAGTATAAATCTACACCAAAATTCCAAGTTGACATTTGTGTAGAGCACACTTCTCAATGTAAATTAATGCTTTATACAATCTAACCTGCTAAGGTTTTACTTATTTTGGGATTACCCATTCTTGTTGGGATCTTCTGTTTTTCATTCATATATGCATTTGGTTTTTTGAGTTATTTTCTGAAACTCATACTTCCTCTTGTAAGTTATTAATACTTCTACAATCCATTGACTTAGCTCATTGATGGAAAATAATATAATTTCTTTGTTTCTTTCAAATATGATAAATTTTAATTTCCTATTTCAGGTTGGAAGATTTCTTGTTAAAACAATTTTCAACATGAAAAGGAGGTTAAGACCTCAGGGAACCACTGAATATCTGGCAGACATCGATCTCCATACAACAAAAGATTGTGAAGTATCAAAAGGTTTTTGTAACACGTTTCTTGTAATTTTGTTGTAACATTTTGTATCGCATATATAAGTTTGGAATAGTTAATGATCCTGATTGCTATTGCTATAGCTCGTTTGAGTGCAAATTCATGATTTAAATAAAGAATGGCCTCGGAAATTAAGTCAATTTAAAGCATGGAAATTTCATAGAAAAATGGTAGAAACGTGCTAAGTGAATATGTGGATTAGATTTTCTTTTGATTTTGAGTTGTTGACTCTTTACTGATGTTCAACTTTGATGAGAAATAACTTCAGAAGCTATTAACTTGTGATATGCAAGACTTTTTGGTACTGAAATCTGCAAAACAATGAATTAGGGTATTGATTGTTCTTGAAATCTGCAATTAAGGTGACTGGAAATTAGCTTGGTTTCTTAAAAATATAAGAGATCATTAAATATGTTAGGAAGTCGTCCATTTCTTGGAGTTGGTGTTAGGGTTAAGTCTGGTCTGCTGTTGCAAGGGTCTGAAATCTGCATTCTCGGGTCTCTTGTAGCTGCTCATTGAGGAGAAATTGCTGTAGTTTTGTTAGCTCCTGTTTAGCTTTCTTGATGAGAAAATTGGGAATGTAATGCTGCTCATATATGACTGAAAAAAGGCACTGTACTGGACTGTTATCAGGTCTGAAAAACATTTCCTAAAGTCTGATTTCAGTTATTGTTCAATGCCAATATGATTTGTAATGGGTTTAGTATGAAATGATGCAAATACATGTTCATTTCCCTTTTATGCAATGTTTTCTATGTATGCTACATGTTGAATGGAACTTGAAAACAAACACATTCTGCAATCTCCGTCATAGTCTATAAACAAAAAAAAAATCAGTGGTGGACATCACACACAGTCCCACTCAATCTGAAAAACTTCCTGCCAAAACATACTTAGGAACTTGCTATCCCTATCACTCACAATATTCTTAGGCAATCCATGCAACTTGAACACTTTTCTAAAAAAAATCAGCAACTGGGACAGCTGAAAACACTGCAAAAATGACAAAGAAGCGTACAGATTTGGTTAATCTGTCAACAATAACAAAAATGCAATCTTTCCCTTGCACCTTAGGTAAGCTTGTGATGAAATCCATTGAGATATTTTCCCATTTCTGATTGGGAATAGGCAAGGGTTGCAGCAAACCAACTAGATATGAGTGCTCATTCTTGTTTTGTTGACAATCTTGGCATTCCTTAACATACGGAAGGACTTCATCCTTGAGTCCTTTCCATGTAAATTTCTCCCAAATCTGCTTGTCAATCTTGAAGAAACCTTGGTGACCAGCAAAGGAGCATCATGGAAAGTTTTAAAAATCTTTTCCTTGAGCCTAGATTTAGGCATCAAGAAGATCCTTTCCTTGTAGAGAATCAACTGATTCACTACTTTGTACCTCTCATCCTACAAGGTACCTTCCACAATGTTGGTGGCAAAGGGGTTTTTAGCATATTCTGCAAGGATTTGTTCCTTCCAATCAGCAGTGATCTCAATCATGGAACTCAAATTTGGCCTTCTTGACAAGGCATTGGCCACAGTATTTTTCTTTCCTTTTTTTTATATTCATTATAGTTTACAAAAAGGGATCATAATGATTTTCCATTACAAACTGTTTATATTGTGAGCATCCTTTACTAGGATTTGATCTGGTCTGTTTATATACCCCATACAGGGTTTTACTTTCTCCTATCTTCTACTTTTAATACAAAGAATAGCATATACATGTAAGTCTTTCTGCTGTAGTATAAGCAAGTATATTTCTGGTTACAAAAGGGAATTGCTGTAATAAGTACATGTATATTTCTAATTACAAAAAGGATCTGCTATAGTATATGCATTAATATTTCTACATACAAAAAAGGCTCTGCTGCAACTAAATTTTTTATCTCTTTTTCGTTTGGCTGCATTCTTGGCTTGATTTGTTGGTTTGCTAGTCATGAGGCCAACCATGTTAGGTTTGATGTTTCCTCTATAGTAGAGCCACTGGTTCACAAAAGCCACCTCTTGTTTGTTTATCTCCACCTTTCCATTCTCCATCAACTTCCTAAATTTTTCTTTGGCCACTTGAAATGTTATAGATACTTGTTGTAGACATTGTGTAAAGTGAGTCTTCTGTAAGACTCAGTAAGATCCCTCCTACAACCTTGGTATTTCTTACTATTCCTTGCTTTCCATATGTACCATAAGATTTCAAAAGAAAGGATTAACCAGAATAAATTATTTAGTTTCCCAATTCCTTGTATTTTCCCTTTATAATTTCCTTTTTCCTTTTACCATTCATTTCCCCACCCACTCCATACCAACCCCATACCCACCCCATCCACCAAATCAATTTGAAACAATTTCCATACTTCACTTGCAAAGAAACAGTCAAAGAAAATATGCAT
Source organism: Sequoia sempervirens (assembly GCA_007258455.2). NCBI lineage: Eukaryota > Viridiplantae > Streptophyta > Pinopsida > Cupressales > Cupressaceae > Sequoia > Sequoia sempervirens. The sequence continues at coordinate 53,137 of VDFB02128697.1, forward strand.
AATAGATTCAAATTTTTTATAGATATCACAAATACTTGTGTTATTTTTAGAGTCAACATTTGGTAGTCTCTACCACATCAACATCCACGTAAAACCTGCTTTTTTAGGATCAAGTACATTGTTCTAGATATGGCTGAAGATTTACTCCACTTAGAATTCAGATTCCACCCTTTGTTCAAGGGTTTTCATCCTTGGAATAGTTGCAACAAGTTGCTGATTCAAACTGAAGATAATATGCACAATGATCGAATGCCTTCCAATGAACTTTTATTTATATCAAACTTCACCTTTTCCCTCCAATTTGGCCGACCCAATTTGGGCTCCCAATTCCACCTTTTAAATTTGAATTATTTCTTTTTTTAATTCTCCAAATGTGGTGCACTTTTCCACAAATTAAAATATATATATTTTTTTATTTTTTCCCTCCTTTTCTCTCCCAAAAAGGGTCGCCCAGTCTCATAGAAAAATTATAAAAATATTTTGGCTTCACATAAAATGATAATAAATTATGGGAAATCAATTCCCAAGTCCACCAAGCCAAATAAAAATAATTGAGCCATAAAGAATTATTTTTCTAATTATTCGAGGCTCAAACAAAATATTTGGGGACATTAGAGGAAACACTTCTATGTTTATTCAGTGGAGTGTGCTAATACAACAAGATAAAACAAGCACAACCACTTCTTGCTTATTCAACGGAGTGTGCAATTACAACAAATAAAATAGGCACACAAGGTGGCCAGTCATCCTTATCTACACTTATTCAGTGGAGTGTTAAATTACATTAGAAGCAAATATGAAACCACTAGTGGTACTACCATCCAAGCTATTACAAGATCATATCAATTGCATTACAAAATATCGTTAGAAAATTTAACTGCTAATATATGCTAGTATTACAACTCATGACTAATGCAATATTCAAACTAGAGACATATAGCATAGATAAACAATGTATTCAAGTACCAATATAAATATACACCTATGATAGATGAAACAAAGGAAGATGTAGGTCTGATAACACTATTCTACTGGTAACTTGGTCTAAATAGGCCTACTACAACTAGGGAGACTTAATCAACACACCCAAAATGTTAATGCAATAGTCCTAGACTGAACAACCTCTGAAAGATACTCCAAATTTTTATCAAACACCATCCAAACCCCTCAAATGCACTTCATATCAAATTGGTAAACATTTTCAGTCACATACAGGTCTGAAGCAAAGTTCCATGCTGCTGGTTAACAGGTACAACAGGGACAAATATATCTAAACCTCAATTAAACCACACAAGACCACCCAATAATGAAGTGAATGGAGCTTCTAGGGTCTAGTTGCCCTTAAACAAGGTAAAATATGCCTCCAAAGGGAAACACCTCTTCTCCAAACTCACACGCCACACCATTAACTGATATGGCCTGCCTAGAAGCTGGTATGGTTGACTTGGGGAGTCCAAACTTGCTCTAGAAACCTGTACGGTTTGCAAACTGATATCCTTCAATCTCAACATGTCATGTCCCTATCAAAAAGTGTAGCAATCCCCTTAATTCCTAATTGCTGGCCAACTCTCATTATTCTGGTGCCGCATTCAAATGGAAATTAAATTAAATTTATTATGTGTGGCCTCTCTTCACTAAGCATAAAACATCATTATTAATATACTTTGTAAGTTCGAGTTTAACGAGTTAAGACGATTTTCAAACGATGGAGGACGAAAGCAATTACAGGGGTAGCAACCCCAACAGGTGTAAGGGACTACAAAATATACAATCAGAAGTAATGAATAAAAGAAACAAAAGCAGTGAATTCTTCATATGGCCAAAGACATTTATACTTGCCCAAATTAAGGTAAGATGTGGTCAATAATGTAAGCACTGGAAATAATTTATGAAGTCGATCCTTGAGCATGAATTAGATGGCCAACCTCATGAGTGTTTCATTATAATTTAATTATAATTTGGATATGGCCGACTGCTTGTGAGGAGATGCCTCCTTTATGAAGAGGCACACATTAGGTGATATTTAAGAAAGAATATAATGGGATTTAGAAGGGAGTACGAGCAGGGTAGGAGATAATCATAGAGAGGAGATTTATTCAAAAAGAATATATATGCAGATTGGGAGATAACAAGAGATATAATCAGGAAAGAATACTACAAAAAATCTGCATTCAGAATACAATTAATAGAGATATAAATATGCAGATCAAAAAGGGGATATATGCAGATCCAACAGGAACATTAAAATAGAAGAGGAAATAAATGAGAAGCCTGGAACATTTCTTTGAGTGGAACAGTAGACCTCATCAGATAAGTGCATATAAAATGACCATGGGAATATATATATATACATTACTTACATTATGCAATAATGATGCTTGTAGTCTTTAGTAATCCTTATTAGTTATTATTCAATTGAAACTAATCTGTTGTTTCTCTTTAAGCAATATCTTATGAATATTGAGAACAAATCGATTAAGGAGAAGAAACATACAAACCAGGAGACAAAGGAGAATTTGTCCAGTCATCACCACAAATTGCTATTATCAAATATATCTTATATTCAGGTGTATTTCTGCCAATCATTGTTTACATGTGTATGCATTTTGCCATGAATAATTAAATATGTTTCATGTATAATTTTTTATGATAAATATGCATGAGTGTCTAGAACCCACCTTATGGGAAGGGCCTAGGGTGAAGTGGTAAGAGCCTAAAAGAGCCCACTTGCGACCTCTGCCCAATTCCACAATGAGGATGGGCTTGGGGTGAAGTGTTAAGTGCCAAAAGAGCCCACTTGTGACCTCCACCCAATCCCACAAGTTGGAAAGTGTCTTCCAGGAGTTGTGGTCTTGATGGGGAAAGCAGATACAAGTCGCCAAGGGGGAGGGTTGTGGTATACCCCCTCTTAGGCTTGGCATATGGCTTCGAGCGGATCCATCATGTCCCTTCTCCCACAATTCGAATATGTTTGCTTTGTTAATAATCTATGGATGTGATGCAATTGTCTAACCTAACAAGCATATATACATGTTAGCATATATATTCATGTGGTGATTGTAGTATTCCAATCCAAGATTGCATCGTTAAAGAAATATTTATTTGGTAAAATGAACCCCTAACCCTGATTCGTTGCAATTTGTGATTTGAGGGAAAAATCTAGGGAAAGTTAGGAAAGGGACATTACACTAGTATCAAAGCATCTTTCTTGCCATCCTGTGTATGCTTCACGTATTACATGTATGCTTCATGCTTCCTATGTGTGCTTCATGTATTACGTGTATTCATGTGTATGCTTCATGCTTCCTATGTATGCTTCATGTATTATGCGTATTCATGTGTATGCTTCATGCTTCCTGTGTATACCTTATGTATTACGTGTATTCACGTGAATACTTTGCATACCTTGTATTCAAGTGTATACTTTGTGGCTTACGTGTATATCTTGTGACTTACGTGTATTCAAGTGTATACTTTGTGGCTTACATGTATTCAAGTGTATACTTTGTGGCTTACATGTATTCAAGTGTATACCTTGTGACTTATGTGTATTCAAGTGCATACTTTGTAACTTATGTGAATTCAAGTGTATACCTTTTGACTTGTGTGTATACCTTGTGACTTGCATGTATTCAAGTTGTATACTTTGCAATGCACGTGCATTCATTTGAATACTTTGTGACTTACATATATTCATGTCTATAGTTTGTGACCTACATGTATTCGTGCAACTATGTGTATACCTTTCATATACCTTGTGACTTCAAGCGTATACTTTGCAAATGACATGCTTTGTGAGTTGCGTGCACTCATGTGTATATGTGTATTCATGCAACTTACATACTTAAGTGTATACTTTACGACTTACATGTATTCATATGTATGCTTTGTGACTTCGTCTATTTGTGCATATACTGAAATATCCCCCTTACTTTTTTCCGTTTTTAACACAAGAATTTCACCCATTAACGTTAGATAAATGAAAGATAACCAAACTGAAATGCAACCCTTCACTTTATGATCACCTAGATCCCAGTGTGGGCAAGGTGAGAGCATACGATGGAAAGGGGATCTCATTAACTAAACTGGAAAGCTAGAAATACAATGTATTGGCAGCAAGCTGACCATTATGGAAATGAAAGTACTTAGGCGGCAAAGCCAACCTCTTCTACTTTTCAGCGGGCTACAATGAAAGTAAAGTACTGAAAGTAAATGCTTAGGCAGCAAGCCAGCCTGTTCCACTTTTCAGCAGGTACAAACAGAAAGTAAAATATTTAAATGAAATGTTTAGGCGGCAAGCTAGCCTCTTTCACTTTCCAGCGGGTACAACTGAAAGTAAAGCGCAGAAATAAAGAAGAGCTGATCAGTACTACTGAATCAGTGTTACAATATCAAGTTTAGATTCACTATAAAGGAGATATATATATCAAATGATAGCTAGAATGTTAGCCAATAATCTCCAATGTAAATACAAGGATTTCTAATATGAAAATATGAAGATAAAGAAGAAATACCAGGTCTGATATAGAAATGGCAGCTATTAGAAAAATCAGACTAGTGATGCCCTAGCTCACCAAAATGCTCATAACTCACCCAAATCTCCTCCGATTGACCTGAAACTGAAAGCAAAAGATGCTAATATGCTAGGTGTCCCAAACACAACAGCAAATCCAACCCAAACAACACTCAATATTTTTGCATGCATCCCAATGCAACTTCAGCAAGTACAATGGCCTCCCTGAGAAGGGCGACCTCTAGCAAAAATCAGGTTCTCCTCCAAAAAATCTGCAACCTTGAGCAAATGGGCACCCAAGCTAGAGGAAACATTAGAGACTATACCCAAAACGATAGCTAGACTCCTTAGAAAGTTATGATCAAAAACGTTCTTCAACCAAGCACCAACCAGGAACTCCAAAATGATGAAAACACACACCAAAATGTATTGAAACTGAAGAAAACTAGTTACGAAACCAAAATCAAAAGACATCGAATGAAGCCATCTGCAATGAAGCTCTTTTTGCAACCTTTGAATGAAGAAGCAGTCTCAATTCAGCTAGGTACTATCTCTCAAGTACGAAACTGAAGAAGGCTAGGAGGTATGCGTTCCTCGAAGCAAGGGTTCTACAACAATTTCGGCAACACTTCGTTATGGTAAGCAATAGATGATCAAATGAGAGAGCAAGACCTTGTAATTATAGCATTCTCAACCCTGAATTTCAGAACACCTTTTCCCTCCAAAAGAGATGCACAAATGAGGATTAAAATATTCATTTAAATTTGCTTTTTGACTTCACTTTGACTTAGGTGTCCAAAATGACTAGCACATAAACTTTATAAAAATCAAATATTTCTCTAAGTGTGGCGTCAAGTTATACAAACCCAACTTAAAAAAACATGAAGTCATTAACCTAGGCGTTGCTGACCAAAAAGCCACATTAATACATAACTTAAGTCATAAATCTGCCAAAATAGGTCCAAGAATGTTGGAGACCAAACGCCACTTTTGCCCTGCCAAAAATAGACATTGCATATTGAACTGTTGAACTGTTGCTAAAAATAGCACTACCAAAAATAACATTTACTAAAAATAGCATACTGCTAAAAATAGTAAGTGACTCCAAACTCAGAGCACAAACCGAGCAGCGATCGTAACTTACTAAAAATAGTGAGTCCGGACAAGTCATCTGATGCAGATGCATGTTACACCATTCTAAAGCCCTCTAAAAACCGAAAAAGACCCAGAAAACAAACAACTTGCTATTTTTAGTAAGTCCCTTATTTGAGCCTTTTTTGCTAGGGTTTTCAAGAAACTGATCGTTGCATTAAATTCGAGACACTTCAAAGTGGTTACACACAAAATTTGAGCAAATTCTGAAAACTTGCTACTTTTAGCAGTCCTGGCTTCGAGAACCATTTTTAGGGTTTGCATGTATGAATTTTCAATGCATGTCAGGATATTCTTTATGGGTTTTTCAAAAGCTTCGCAATGATATGACATGCAAGTCAAATTGACAACTTACTATTTTTAGCAGGTACCCCATATGCAAGCCAGTTTTCTGGGTTTTTTGAGATCTCTCGGGCAACATGACATGCAAACACATCTGGCAGTTGGTTGGTCACTTTTTCAGGCACTTACTATTTTTAGCAGGTTCACTCCAACAACCCTCAAATCTTCAGTTCTAGGAGCAAAGCAGTTTAGAACAAAAACGGAGTCAAACGGAGGTCATATGAGGCACATGCAAGTCGAATTAGGGTTTCCAACCTTGGTGCCTAAAATGAGGGGTAAAACTCGAGAAAAATGAAAAACTAATGTATCCCATTGCGATCAACATCTTTCAAGTAGTCTACTGGTAAAATTTGAGCGGAATCTGAGTACTTGCTATTTATAGTAAGTCACCTCCAGAACAGGGCTAAAAATAGCAGGTCGGCACGACTTTTAGGTGTGAACAAGACAATTAGGTCATGAGGGCCAGGGTGAGCGAAAATCAGGCCTTGACAAAGTTGAAAATTCATGGAAATCACAAGGGCTTCAGAACTTTCTAAAAATAATAAACGAGGGCAAGCAGGCTAAAAGTTGACTAAGTGTTTAGATATGTCCAAGGCAATAAAAATGGAAGCATCACCTCCCAGATGCGCCTAGGTTGAGAAGAGGAAGCTTGAAAAATTGTCTAAGTTGCAAAATGGCAGGAGCCCCTATCAAATGTGCCCATCATGGAGTCAAGTCAAAAAATTTCTAAGTCTGAGGAACAATGGCGTCACCACCCATCAAATGCACCCTCAACTAGAAGGAGACCCCTCCATATGCGCCCAGGCTGAGAGATGATGGCATGAAATTTGTCTAAGGCAACAAACTGGAAGCTACCCCCTCCAAATGTGCCCTTGCCAACAAAGGAGGAAGCTAGAAAAATTCTAACGCAAACAAAAGTGGAGGCATGACCCCTAAATGCGCCCAAGTTGTGGAGATGACTTAGAAAATTTCTAAGTGTTGGAGAAATGGAAGCTCAGGGGGTGAAATGCGCCCAAGCTCCAAGTGGAGGTGAGATGACTTGAAAATGTTTCAAAGTGTTATTAAATGGAAGCTCACCCCTATAAATGCGCCCTTGGCAAGGAGGCATGGAAATTTTTCTAAGTGAAAAAATAAATGGAAGTACACCCTCCAATATGCGGCCATCATGGAGATGTTGACTAGAATTTAGCTAAGGCGTAAAAAATGGAACCATCACCCCTTATATGCACCCATCTAAGGCAAATGGAACCTCCACCTCCCAAATGCGCCCACCATGGAGTTGGATGAAGAAAAATATTTCTAAGGCAAATAAAAATGCAAGATCACCCCATGAAATGCGCCTTCATCAAGTGAGGGGTTTGAGATTATTTTCTAAGTGTAGAGAATGGAAGCAGGGGGTCCCAAATGTGCCCAAGGTAGTGTAAGAGCTTGAACAAATTCTAAGGCAGGAAAAATGCAATGGCAAGGTGGTAAATGCGCCCAAGTTATGAAGAGGAGTTGAAACTTTCCTAAGGCGTTGAAACTAAAAGTTGAACCCCTCAAATGCGCCCTAGGGGAGGAAGGTGTAAAAATTTTCCAAGGCAAGAAAATAAAAGCTCAAAGTGCTAGATGTGCCCAGGAGAGAGAGTATGGGATATGCAAATCTTAGTGGAAAATATTTTCAAGGGTAAGAAAATATTAAATCAACCCCTTCAAAGTGCGCCCCATGAACAAATGAAGTTAGGAAATATTTTCTAAGGGGAGATTTTTATGAAAGAAAGGGTGTCTTGGATATTTTTCTAAGGGGATTAAATTTTAAAAATATTACGCCTTGGCTTGTGATTTTAAGGTGGACCCCTGGCTTGTGGTTGAGAAAATTTTCTAAGGGGAGAAAAAATATTTCTAAGGAGAAAATGAAATGAAATATGTCTAAGTCTTTGAGGAATTTTTTTTTTCTAAGGCATTGAAATATCGAGCCAATTTTTTCAATTTTTACCAAGTATATAACAATGCAGAGAGCACCCGTTAGGGTTAGATAATTCAAACCAGCAGATTACAAATAACTCGTTACCAAGAATGCGCACTCAATCTCAACAAGAGAGAGGCTGTCATATGGCAAGAGGATCGTCAGTGCCTTAAACAAAATGCAACTGAAGGTAACTCTAACCAAGAATGTGTCCGCAAAGGACGAACATATGGTCAGAGGATCTTCTACGCTACAAGTACTGAAAACAAACTCAACACCAAGCATGTGCTACCCAATCCAGTATGGAAAGGAGGCGACCATATGATGGAGTGCTAAGAATTACAATGCTATTATGGGAAATAAGCAAGAATGCTGAAGTGCTCGACTTCAAGAATGCGCTTTCCAAACCAAGACGGAATGGGAGCTACCATATGACGGAGATAAAAGAAATACACGATACAGTAATGTAAAGTAAGACTTGAGAGAAATGCTGACAGTACTACGTTCAACTTACAATGAATATTTAAATGCCTGCAAGATCAAGTGGCTCTTGGTCTGCTGTAATGTGTCCCCGTTTTTAGCATTGCTCTTTTCAGTGATTGATGGCCTTTTCCTGGTGTGCTGTTGGCTAATCAGAGACAGAATTAGGGTTTCCAGCTGCTTGGTGAGTTCTCTTGAAGATTCAGGGTTTTGTTTGTTGGAGTTTGGGTGTTCGGATTCGGATTCCTTCTGGGTTTTCAGAGAGCTTCGCAATGGTGGCGCATGCATTACATTCCAAGCAACTTTCCGAATTTACTATTTTTAGTAAATTCTATTTTTGGCAATGGTCCAGTCAGCACCAGCTCAGTCAACTTTCCTCTTTTGGCAGTTCATTGGGTAATTCTGAATTTTGGCGTAAGGGGTTCATTTTGGAGGAATAAGTATTTTAATGACAATAATGTTTTATTTTATAAAATAACCCCTTGTCCTAGTATTATGACTTTAAGTTGTTTTAAAGAAGGGGACCTTGAGGGGTATTATCTCATGAAGGAAATATTTTATATTTCTAAAGTCAAAAAATATTACTTGGAGAAAAGGATGCCTTTTTATGAAGGAAAAGTTTTTAAAATAGAGTTAAATTAAACCTTGAGAAAGGGGGCGCCCAAATTGGAGGGAAAAGAAGACAGTTCAAATTTGAAAGTTAGGGTTTCTAGAAGCTTCTGGAAAAGTCATCACAAGTTTATAAAAGGAGGTCTTGGTCTTCATTTTCATTATCTGATATCTTGAGTATTGTTATGCTGCCGAAATGGTTGCTGGATTGCTTCGAGGAATGAATGCCTCCTAGCTTGGGCTCGACTTCGTGCTTGAGAGATAGCACCTAGTAGAGAGGTTTGCTTGTTTTGAGTGAATTTGTAGTGAGGTTTTGCATTGTTTTGATGATCTTGCATTTTGTAGCTGAGTACTTGCATTTTCTGTCATATTCTAGAGTTGCTGAATATCATAGCTGATTCGAAGTTTCATTCATATATCAAAAATAAAAAAAGATATTGTTCTGGGTGTTGGTCATATCATCTTCTCTACTTGGGGCGACCTTACTTGCAAATTTGTGGGATTTTTAATGAAGTTTCTGATTTTATAAAGCAAATTCGTCATTTCTTGAAAGCCCTACTTTCTGGAGTGCTTTGGGATCCGTGCCATTAATTAATAGCCACTTTTAGCTGCCCTTTTTCATTACTAAACTAGGCGCCATCATTTTAAGAGTGTTTTGCATCAGTTTTCATGTAATTTGAGTGAGAAATGAGTGAGTTGTGAGCTTTTCATTGAGTTTATGCATTGCTGGTTCTGTAATTCATGTTGCTGGTCTGTCAGATCAGACTTGAGAAAATTTCATATTAGCAAGGGACGGGTGTTAGGAATTCATTATTGACCTAGTGGATGACATCTTTACTATTGCAGCAACTTGTAGAGCTTAAATCCTTGATCTTGCAGGCATTCTACTTCTTATTGTAAGCTGAACAGTAGTACTGTCAGCATTTCTCTCAGTTTTGCTTATCATGTTTGTAATTGCCCACTGAATAAGTGGAAGAGGCTGGCTTGCCGCCTATTTACTTTAATTTGCATTGTAATATCGTACATCTCCGCCCTATGGTAGCTCCATTCCCACTCCGGGTTTGAAAGCACATTCTGGGTGTTGAGTTTATTCGAAGTTGCATTTGTATTTCTTTAAATCTCCACCAAATGGTCGCCTCATTCCATTCTGGTTTGGGTAGCACATACTTGGTGTTGAGTTACTTTCAGTTGCAGTTCTGATTTATTGTACTGACGATCCTCTTGCCATATGACAGCCTCTCTCTTGTTGAGATTGAGTGCGCATTCTTGGCAAAGAGTTATATTGTAACTGCTGGTTTGATTTATCTAACCCTAACGGGTGTGTTGCATTGCTGATTGTAATTCAAAAATCGAAAAAAATTGGTTCGGTATTTTACAGTGGTATCAGAGCCAAGATCCTGCCATCCTGTGCCCATCAGAGTTCACTTGACAGAGAAAACAGATTCTACATCAGAGGTCAGAGCTGAGTTCAGTATTAGCTTTCAGAAGTTTCAAAGATGTTGCATTTTCTAAGGTCTATGGGTCGTGAGAAGTCAGATTCAACTATGGCATCTGAGGAAGGAAAGGTTAGTGATGTCGTAAGGGACTTCATTGAATATGCCAAACAGTTTAAAAGACAATGTGAAGATGAGGCTGTCAAACTCCGTGAGCAATATCAAACCATGCCAGATGATTATAGGTACAATGTTTCATTTGATTCCCATTTGAAGTGTGTGGCGTCAGTGGAGCCCGAAAAGTGGAAGATGGTGGACCACATTAGGAAAAGGATAAAAAGGGAAGCAGAACAAGCTATGTTCGAAGAATCAAAGAAGGAAGGAGATGAAGTGCCTATTTGTGGATTGCAGCCGACAAATATGCAAGTTGAAGAGAAAAATCAGTCATCTAGCATTGAAGATGGCACAAACAAGGTGCACATATCACATCAAAATGATCGTGAGCTTGAAGGAGAAAACGTGACAGTTGAAGAGTGTGTGGAAGAGCCTCATAATACGCCCCTTGACTTGCATGTGATAGCAAGTGAAGAAGAGCAAGTTGAAGGAAATACTATTGGTGTCTTTGAATCAGCTTATGACCGTTACCAAAGTGATGATGTTGGTAATGATTTCGATGTGTTTGTACCTCCTCTTGTTGAAGATTTAGTGATGGATAGTTTTCCTCTTGTTGCTGTTCAAACTCCTCAAGAGTTTTCACAAGATGAAGTTATGACAAGTGATCAAGAAGACCTTTTTGGCATACATATGACTATTCATGATGAGATCAGAAAAATACCTATAGATGATGGGTTCATTGAAGATATAGATGATAAGGTTTCCCAAACAGCTAGCACTAAAGATTCTTTACTTCATTTTAGTGACAGTGTCAAGGGTGGTTTTGGGTTTGATCTTCAAACCAAGCCATTGAAGGGAGGTATGTATGAAGATATCAGTTTAAGTGAGTTGGGTGGTGACCTATTCAAAGAGTCAACCCTCCAAGAGAAGCACAAAGAGCACTTTCCTTTTGATCAAAACAATCAATCCTCTAGCACTTGGGATCCAGGAGTGAAGGCATTTAGTGATGACAAAGAAATTGTGTGGGATGAGTTTCCCTTTGATCCTGATGAAGTTCAAAATTCTGATTGCTTTGCAAGCTATGAGGGGGCTGCCATAAACTTTGATCATGAAGACAGTGAAGTGGAAGTGGAGCTTGAAGATCATATGACTCTTGACGATGGAAAGTTTGATGGAGTTCCTAAACACAAATCCAATTTATCAATGCTTGAAGCTGGTTGTAAGCATTGGATTGAAGAATTTGTGGAGTCTAATTCTCTTTGTGATATTGAGCAATTTCAGCTAGTAGGTGGTGAAGGAAAGGAGTCTTGGAGCAGCTATGAGGGTAGCAAAGATGAAAAACAAAGTTCTGATTTTCAGTTGCAGCCTATCAGCAGTTCACCATCTTTGCATGTGCATGAGTGGAAAGATCAATGCAAGGTATCTTTTGAAAAAGAAGTGCAAGCGCTATCCCTATTTGATCGCACACACAATTTGGTTGATGATATCTATTGGAAGGCTCAGTTTGAAGAGAGACAAAGTGGAGTTAAGGATGAAGTTGCTCTTCCTAAATTGCAACTAATCAAAGATTCCTTGGAGACCATGAAATCCGAGTACATAGGCTTGATTGAAGATAGAGATCATGCCGTTGAATTTGCAAAGAAGGCCTTCATTGTTTTCAAAGAAAGGGAGAGTATGGTTGATGAGCTCACTTTGGAGCTTAAATCAACAAAGGACAAGTTGAAAGAAACTCAGTTGGCTCTAAGAAAGGTTGAAGATCAGTTTGCAGATTTCAAACTTTTCAAGGAGCAAGAGGGTGCACGAAGAGCTGGAGAAATCAAGCAAGTAATTGATGAGATTGATAGTCTTCAAGAGGAGTTTGATCTTGAAGGTTTCACAAGAAAATCAAAGGTTGCATGTGCAGATTTGGAGCAGCAAGATGAAAGGAATGACTTTCAAGTTTATGACAATCCTCTTTTTCAAGAAGGTGATGAGAAAAGTTATGATAATCCTCTCTATGAAGTAGAGGATGAAATGGAGAATGAAATTGAGTTTGGTTTCCAGTGCTTGGATGCTTCGATATCACTCCATGAGGAAGTGCTACGTCTATTGATTAGTAATGAATGCATAAGTGGGTTTGAGGATGAAGTCTATACATGGGAAGTGTTGATTCGAGGAGATTTCAACATCTTCGACACCAAGGTGTTAACAAGGCAAGATTTGGTAGCTACTGGCAACTTCAGTACAGCAGCAAGAAGCGAAGATTTTAGTCTTGTTACTCATGAAGAAGGGAACAAAGAAGAACCAGAACATGGTGTTTGCATTCTTCTCAATCCATTCCTTGGGTTGAGTGATGCTAATCAATTTTGGGAGTTGGATTTGAAGTCATCTTATGTTTCGTGTTCCAGTGTTGTTGAAGCTTTCATGGGTTGGTTTCAAAGGTTCATCAAAGGGGATGCCTATTTTATGAGTATGCACTTGGTTTTGACCAGCACTTGGGGTTGTGTTGAATTCTCTTTTCAGAGTGTTGAAAATCACTTTCGATTGGGTATCCATGCTTGGGATTCTCAACTTGGGTTGATGGAGTTTTTGGCTGGTGGAAAGAGGAACTTTTGGTGGGTTAGTGATCAAATTTTCAGACCTTTGGGTGTTGTTCTTCTCTTCACCAACCACTTGATGGCCCCATTTGTTCATCAACAAATGGATTGGAGAGAAATTTTGAGTATGGGTTGGAAAGATGAACAGTTGGTTACTCTTGACGTTGATCCTTGGGCAAGACAATGGCAGATTTTGGGACATGAGCTTGCTGGTTGGAGGCAGACCAGCCATCTTACTTGTGGAGTTACTCTTGTTCGGAAGAGTTTGTCCTTCATCACTTGCCAAAAAGGTGGTAGTTTTCAGTTGGGGATTGCTCTAGTATGTTTTCCTACCATTTTTGAGAGATTAACTTGCAACTCTATGCTCATCTCATACACTCACACTTGGGCATTTCTTTGGTGCTGCTGTTTTTTCTTGTGTGAAGTACTAAAATCAGATTGCACTTCGCTGACTTCAGCCTTGAATAGCAGATATTATTTGTTCCTTCACACTTATCCTATTCTCGGAGTTCATCTTATGAATGTTTGTGGTGTTAACCTTGAGAGTTTTCTCTCATTGTTGGTTCGGGACAGCGAACTACAACTTGTTTTGATTCATCATTCTGAGACTCATGAGGTTGGAACTATGAGAGTTTTTTGTATTCTTCTTGGTGGTGTCAGTATAATTCAGTTGGTGCATAGTAGCTCCATGAGGAGACGTGAGTATGAGTTGGTTGAGCTCTTGCAAAGGATTGATTTCCTCTTTGCAAGGAGATTTGAAGATGACACTTTTACCATCAGGGCTTCGTTTGTTACCATGTGGAGGTATGTTGAGGAGTTTGATTTTGAGATGAGCAGCCTATCCTTCTTGCCTAGAATTGTGGTTGACAGTGGTATGATTGTTACTGTTGACTTTGGGCCTCTTGGACATGAGACGTCGCATGAAGCTGGTCTCAGTCCTTTAAGATCTTTCAGTTTGAGTATCATGGATAGTAACACTTTGGGGTTACAAGGAAGGTTAGTGCAGCATTGGCATGATGTTTTCACGAATGTGATCAGAGTGGTGCAGCATCGGCATGGTGGGACCTTTCTGAGATGGGTTTGGGAACCTGGGATCATACTTGTTTTGGTATGGATCAGTCTTAAGTTTTATGGAGTTATGGTGGTATTGCTTGAGGACAAGCAATTTTGGGAAGGGCGGATTGTAATGTCCCCGTTTTTAGCATTGCTCCTTTCAGTGATTGATGGCCTTTTCCTGGTGTGCTGTTGGCTAATCAGAGACAAAATTATGGTTTCCGGTTGCTTGGTGAGTTCTCTTGAAGATTTAGGGTTTTGTTTGTTGGAGTTTGGGTGTTCGGATTCTGGATTCCTTCTAGGTTTTCAGAGAGCTTCGCAATGGTGGCGCATGCATTACATTCCAAGCAACTTTCCGAATTTACTATTTTTAGTAAATTCTATTTTTGGCAGTGGTCCAGTCAGCACCAGCTCAGTCAACTTTCCTCTTCTGGCAGTTCATTGGGTAATTCTGAATTTTGGCGTAAGGGGTTCATTTTGGAGGAATAAGTATTTTAATGACAATAATGTTTTATTTTATAAAA
>VDFB02128698.1:0-34024 GCA_007258455.2 Sequoia sempervirens
ATCCATCTCCATCTTCTCTCTCTTCCATAACTCCACCATCACTCCACTCCGCCATCACTTCATTCCATGACTATTGCATTAATTGCTCAACCGTTCTTTTTAAAGGTAATCAGTACTTTCTCCACATTGTTTGCAAAGATACTCCAAGATCTCAGGTACGTGCAAAATAATTTTTTATATCTTTATTATCTTTAGTGTATTTCTTTAATTACTATAATTAAATGTAGATATTTTGCATAGCATGAAATTGTACTCCACCTTGTCCAATCATAATTATCAACCAACTTGTGTAGACACATGCTGTAAATTAGGTTGGGGGGGAGTGTCAACTCACAAGACCATGTGTCATCCATATCAGCAAATTTAAATTGAGCCAATTTGAATGATAAATTGAAATGATGACTTGCATGTGTGAAATGTCACTGAACCACTGCCATTTCTCTCAATAATACCCTTCATTAATGAATCTTTATTGCCTAGTCATAATTTCAAATGTCACCCAACAAAAGTAATTTGGTAAGCTACATGACATTGGCATCAACACGACATAAGAAAGAATTGTAGGAAGAAAAAGTTGGGGTTCTCAGAAAGAGATTATAGGAAAAGGAAATTTAGCAGAGTGTTTGTTTGATTGCGGACAACTAAAACAATGGGAGGTCAGTTAATCAAGAATGAACCCACGGTTCATAACGTGGTAATGTAGGATGCACCTTCTTTGGAAGAGTTTAGAAATTGTGGCTGGCTGGATTATTTCTTGAAGCTTGATAGCTACAATGAAGACATTGCACAAGAATTTGCATAGACACTCTCTGAAGGAAAGCAATGGTAAAAGGGTTGGAGGTGATTGTTACTAAGGAAAAAATTGTAGAGGTAATGGGTTTACCTACTAATGGCGAGCCATACCCTACTACCAAAGATGCAAGGTCAGCTAGGGCTGAATTTACTAAACCCAGTGACCCTCCATTGGTGGTGGAAAAACAAGGTACAAAGAGAACTTCTTTACTGGAGCCATGGAAACAAGTAGCTGTCCACATTGTTAAGTACATTACTTGTGAGGGATGTCAGTCATGCCTCCATTTTGTACACTTCAAGCTCCTGAACCATATGAGGCATGGACGAAGAATGAACGTGCCCAATGTGCTATATCATCTCCTTTCCATCATGGTGGCCGAAACACAAAAAGGTAGGGATAATTCTGTCTCTCACCATTGTTTAATCAAATTACTAGTGGAAAAATATCTGCATGAAGTATCTGATATGATGTGGGAGGAGTTTTTAAACATTGATCAATTTAGAATATAACATGTTAGAGGTCAACCTCAACCCCATAGGGTTAGTAGGGAAGTAAGGGCTGTTGAAATTACTCCTAGAGCATCAACCTCTAGTGCAAACCCTAGTTCAAACCCTCCTGCAGCTGAGCAAGCTATTGAAATTGGGTCTTTTGAGTTAGAATATTCTGGTGAGGAAATTTCGTCCTCAAATTCTGATAATAATTCCCTTGCCAAAACCCCAATTCGAACTAGGGCTTCCCTTAGGAGAGAAGAGGGATAGATGAAAGAAGGAAAAATGAGAAAGGGGAAGGCGAAGAAGCAAGTAGCAGAAAAAGAAACACCAAGCCATAGGAAACAAAAGGTTGATAGCACTATTCTTCCTGCAGCCAAAGGAAAAGAAAAAAACCCTCTGAAGAGATCAAAACTAGTTGGGCCAGCAACTGGTGTACCTCCAAAGAGAAGCCCTAGGCTTAGAAAAACATCTAGGGAGGAAACAAAAGCCTCAATGGGGTAGGTGAATGTTGAGGAAAAATATATTTTTAAGGAACAAGCAAATATTAGATTGGAAGAGCTCGTTGCCATTGTCGAACAGGTTGAGAATCAAGAGTGGGATGAGGACCAAGAGCCACATGAGTATCAAGAACCCCTATAGCAAGAATAAGATGTGAATCAAGAGTTCTTGTAACCAGTGCAAGATAAGCAGAATGAACAAGGTTCCAAAATCAATTGAACTGGTGTTGTATGAACAACAAGAATTAGTGCCAAAGAAGATTTTGGTAGGAACACATAAACCTCTTGATTTTTCATGGAATGACAGCTATGAAACTATGGAGTGAGATGCAGAGAAAAGAGGAGGAATGGAAAAAGGAAAAGCATAAGCTACAAAATGAGATTAAAAAGAAGAATGAAGAGATTGAAGAAAAAAATGCAGAAATTGTTGCCTTAAAGGAAAAGGGTAGACAATGTGGCAGATTTGATACCCAAAATACTAGCATGTAGAACTCCTCCTAGAGTGTATGCCCTAGACTTGAAAGAGAAAAATATTTCCTTTAAGTTATCAAGGATTATTTTAGGTTTGAATCCTTCTCTTAACACTCCACATGAATTCTTCTAGGCTTATCAGATTGCCCCTCCTGATGTTAAAAATTGGTTGTGTGAACTATATCTGCATAATTATGCCATGCCTGATGATCGTGATTGGAATCCCTTACTATATATTGGAAACCTCTATTTAAGGGCATTTATGTCCTGGATTTAGAATGAGATTAGTTGGGGGAAGCAATTTAGAATCCACAGAGAAAGAGAATTCCACACTCCCTTACCTATTAGAGCTAAATCTAGTAACCCTGCAAACATTTTATGAACTTGGCATAGATTTCTTTACTGCCCAAGCTATAAAAAAAGGATTATGCCTGTTAGAGAAGAGAATTACAAGAAGTATGAGAAGGTAGCCGAAACCATAGGAAAATCAATAATGGGATACCTATCACAAAGGTGGAATGGTTTTCCTGAAGAATTGAAACAAGTTGAACCACACTCTTTATAGAACTATGTTGCAGCATGC
Organism: Sequoia sempervirens; assembly: GCA_007258455.2. Lineage (NCBI taxonomy): Eukaryota > Viridiplantae > Streptophyta > Pinopsida > Cupressales > Cupressaceae > Sequoia > Sequoia sempervirens. The sequence continues at coordinate 2,836 of VDFB02128698.1, forward strand.
AAAAGAGTTGATAGGTACATACAGATTGGTAGAAGGAAGCAACAATTTTGGCTTCCATTAACATTTCAGCCACCTATACTATTGTGGACCATTCCAGATTAAAATTTTTACCAGTATGACATAGTTGTAGAAAGGGAAAGATGGAACAGACTGGAGAATGTAAGCAAGGATTTTATTGGGATCCTAATTCGAACACTATAGATACTGATGTGGGACAGCTAGTAGTTGTTGAATTTAGAGAATTAACTAGGCAAAAGTATAGTGCTCCTTCTACTGGAGGACCAACCAAACGTTAGGTTGGGGGGAATGATGAGCTCAATTAATGGCTCAATTTTGATAGGGTTCATTACATATTTGTTGTTGCTATCATAAACTTCAAGACACTTGGTTGTTGATATTTTCCTTAAAACCAAAGACATTGGGCATAAGTTTATCTTTGTGACTTTAATGACATTATCATGCTATGTGGATTACTTATGTTGAATTTACAAGTGGTTGAATGAATGCTACTGAGGTAATTATAGATATACATTTGTTTGTGCGTGCTAATGCTATTTTACAGGTTTCCACTAAAATGTTGATGTCAACAAAGCCTGCTATGTGGGAGAAATTCTTGCTAGTTGGTTAGTTGCCAAGAAGTCAAGAAGCTGATCATTAAAGAAGTCAAAGCGAGAAAACTCTCATGGAGGGAAATTCCTAATTCGAACAAAAAGAATGTAACTACCTTTTTAATAGTCATATTTTTTGTTGAGCAAATCTAGGAAGTGTGTTGTGCTAGATTCCCATTGAAACAAGTCTACTTTGACCATTTTAGCGCATGCATAACTTCCTCCATCTTTTTTTATGCTTTCAATAAGTGGCATCCTCCTATTTTGATGGAGTCGACTGCCTAGGTAGTTAGGGTTAGTCAGTAGTTTCTCTCTATAAATAATGGTCAGATGCTCCTTTTGATAAAGTTGGAAATTCTGAGTTTGTACTCACATTTTCCAATTCCATAGTTCTATTGTTGAGATGTTGTACTTATGCTTTCAAGAAATAATATGATATTTTGAGTTGTTGTATTTGAGATTAGTTTAAGGGAGACTCACCCAAGGGGGACCACTTGGTGAGAATTCCATCTATTAGTTTAAAAGTCATTTTTTGTTCAGTAGTTAGTTTCAGTTTCAACAGCTGTCTGTTCCTACAACCACTGAAATTTCATTCTATGACTGTTCCTGCAACCAAGGCAAATAGAGTAGTTCCCTATTTGTTTGCTAGAATTTCCATTTTTGTCATTCAATCTCAGTTTAGTTGATTAATGCTTAGTGCAGATGTTGATTTATGATGAGTATCTAAGTTGATTTCTTTCCAACACTTTATTTCCAACATTGTTTCTTTCCTAGTTTATGGATGATTGCAATGAAGTCCTAATGCACATGCGGTGCTGACCCATTTCAAGTTTACGTCCCTGGGTTGCCAATTGAAATGCACCTTCATGATGAGTGAGATACCTAATTAGTGCAAATGTTCAATCTCTAAGTCACAACTCTAAGGGCTTAGTTATTAAACCATTAGAGGAGGCCAACACTACACTTATAGATCTACAAAAGAATATTTCTATATATTTAAAAAAAATATTATTTGCATGAGTGGGATTGTTGAAACATCAATTGTTTTTGTTTTTTTTATTCTTTTAGTAAATTAGCCCTAAAATAGTGCTACATATGCATTTTGATGTAGGAGCATTCAAGTGCATAGATAATTTTGCACACCCAAAAACATGTTTATTTTAATTTGTGTTTTGTTTTGGTTTTTCTTGCAGGAACATTTTATTTAAATCTTCAACTCCTATGACACTGTATGGTTTGATGTTGGGTGTGGAAAAATCAATGGTTAATTGATTTTTCTTGGTAATTTTAAAATTTTTGTATGTATACTGTTGATTTTTCAAAAAGGAAAAGTCCCATGCCCAAGCCTGTGAGTGGGTATGTAATGCAATTTGTAACTCCATTTCTTGAATTTTAAAAATGCATTTGTGAGAAAAGGAAAGGCATGCATTGAGGGAGCGGGGAGAGTGGATTGAGAAGCGGGAAGGCAATTTTTGAAATGTACTTGAAGGCTCTTATTAGGAAAAAGAAAACCCACGCCCAAGAGGTGAAAAGTGGGATTCAAAGTTTGACTAGCATGGGAGAGAAAAGGCCACACCTAGATTGCTAAGAGGGATCTGGTTAGGAAAAATAATGAAAAGAATGCAAGGAAAATAAGATTATATGGAAAGTAGGATGAATTTGATGGAATTTTGTGTGTTATAACTACTCTTTTCTAGTTTAATGATTTGTGATCAAATTTTTGGCTTGCGTGTAGATGGTTTTCTGAATGTATGAAGTTTGCATATGCTCTCTTGTTGATAGTTGCAAGAATGACATATTTTTTATACTTGTTGAAATATTTGTACCTCTAAGAAATCTAAAATTAAATAAAATCTAAGATTCTTTATCATTTGTGGTTATCATTTGTGTTATATACAATATGCTTTGAATTTAATTAGTTGCAACAATTGGCAATCCTATGGATTCTCAATTGTTGAGAGTTGCATCACATTTGGTGGACACTTCTAGTTGGAAAAGTTATGGTCCATATCTAAATCAACTAGAATGAATCTAGCTAGACCATATATTTTACCAAAATTGTTTTTCAATTGAAAATTCTTAAGTTCACTTTCTTGATAAGTTGCAAGAAACTGTGACACAACTTTGTCCTTTTACTGTAGCATGTTATATGAATTTTAACATAATCCATTCACATTTTCTTCAAAAAAATTATTTGATTTTTATTTTGTCCCCTGATTTGATACACTCACCTCTTCAACAAAATTATTGTTTTTTAGGAAGCGATGGAATGGGTTGAATATTCTCAACAACATAATGATTGTATTGAATATTCTTTTATTTTTCCATACTTCAAGTGATTGGATTTGGAGCCCATTTTGTTCAATCTATTTGAATTTTATTCTCCAATGCATCAAATCAAAACCACTAATATCTAGCAATCTAATCCTTTTGATTTTTTTCTATTTATATACAAATGATTCATTTTAGATATTTCTCTTTACATGATTTTTATTGAAATCTTTGACTATATTTTGGCCCACATAACCTCTTAGAAGTTGGTTAAAGATATTACCCTACCCAATTCATCTACTTAACTAATAAACAAGATTTTTTTTATGATTCTTTTCTCATTCTTCTTGGGGATGAGAATAATATTAGATAAGTTATTTTGTAATGCCTCAATCTGACATGCTTAAAACAAAACCTAATGAAATAACACCTTTTTTTTAAACAAGGACCACAACATCAATAATGTAACAATGACATGTCACACTTGTATAACAACATGCACACAAGTGTCACAACAACACGATGAAAAGAGCAACAAGAAAAATTCACCATCTTAGAAAGGCCTTGGTCTCTATACTCTTCTCTCCAGAAGGGAGTCTGTCTAAATTCAAGGAACTTTTATTATAAAGAACATTTAGAAGGATTGAGAATCCATCAAGCCCTATATTCTTTAGGTTGGTAGAAACTTATGTAATAGCCTTTTAATTCACTAGTCTATTTGGTGGTCTCCAATTCTATCCAATCAAGGTTGTCCTCTTGCTAAATCCCCTTAGGTTATTGCTTTGATTTTTTAAGAAAGGAATAAAAACTAATCTTGATCTCCTTGTCAAAACCACCAAGATTTTTCTCTCTTGGCCTCAATAAAAGCTAAAATTCCAATCAATACTTGGGGATGTTTTGAATTATTATTATTTTCATTCCTCTCCACATGGTTTGTGAGATTTGGGTTAGGTCCTTTAGGCCTTGGTAGAAATATTGTAAATGGTGTCTTGAAACTTTGTTTTGTAATAAAAAATCTCATAAGGGATACTTGTGGTTCATACCTCATCTTCTAATGGTCAACCAATTAAACCATTGTTGGAATCTCTAGACCTATCTTGGAACCTAAAATCAATGGTTCTAATCCATTTGGGTGGCTATTATTTATCCCCAATTGGCTCATTTTGAGTGCTACATTATTTACCATATATTTTTCTTGGCTCTCATCTAACTCACTAGTGAGTTGTCAAACCCCATTGTTCTTTCTATAGATAATTGGAGTCTCGCAAGCATCTATTTTTATTTTGTACTAGAGCTCAAGAAGCTTGGAGTTAGATACATGAATTCTTCAAGAATTTTTGGTGCAGCCACTTCACAATACATATGGTGTTGTTGGAAAATTAACTTGGTCTCTCATTTAAATTTATACAAAGCTGACATGCTTTCAAGGAGGAAATTATCTTTAGTATTTGTAAAATAAATCCAAATTTGATTTGTAATTGCTCAATTGATGTTAAATTTCATTATACATTTAAATCTATAATTTTATCTAATGTGTTTATGTAGATCCAGGCGCAAGCTCGTAAATTTGTTGCTAGAGTCCCAAAACCCACTTCCTCCCCATATCATGGGTGCATGTGTGATCATGGACAATTTACCATATGAAATCATTGATCACAATCTCAACACTCTTAATCACAAGGTTCTAGGGATCATGCTACTTATGGATGGTCTCAACCCTCTTGGCCACCTTTTGCCTATTTTCATGGGTATGGTGCTCTTAGCTTGTCATATTGTGACAAGTTTCCTCTGTTGGAGTTGTTAATTTGCCTTGTTCATGCTCAACAACTTGTAGAAGATCAAGATGAAGAGGGTGCTCTTGCTGGTTGGGAGCCTATTGACTATGATCCCCCTCCTATCAGTGTTGCTCTTACCTCTTACTGATTTTGTTTATGCTTATTATTGATTCAACTCTACCCCTTATTTATTTTCTTTTGTTTGGATTTAATTTCACCCAAACTCTAAAAATGTACCTTTCTACCACATACCTTTTTTCTATGAATAGTATATCATCTTTTCTATCAATAAAAAATAATATACATCTTATTCATCACACACCTATACATACATATACATATACATATATATATATATACATATACATATACACATTCTTAATAATTTATTATATTTGTTTTTTTTTTTTTAATTATTTTTCTCTAGATCCTTCATTAGAATTCGTGTATTCATGTCAAATACTTAGGTTTACAACTAAATATCAAATTTTTTAACTAAGTTTTCTTACAATTCATTAAACCATCAAACCATTTAATTATTGAAAAGATTGCCTACAAATTCAGATAATTTCTCTATACAGAAATGGCCAGACAACCCAGTAAAGGAACCTTAACGTTTGCGCTTCTTCGTAAAGCTGCGCATTTGGCCGCTGGCTTTTTCTTGTTTTTCCACTGCTGCTTGGAATGCCAGGAACTGCCCTCCCTTCTTACCGCTGTCCACGTAGACGCCCAGCTGGATTTCTTGGTGTTCGCTGGCCTCTATTTCATCTGCACTCCCGAACACGTCAGCTGAATGCTTGGCCTGGGCATGTGACGTGCAGGAATCTGCAAGGAAGGAGTTTATGTCGATAAACCCCCCGCCATCCTCTCCTACCGGGAAGTTTTCAAAATCTTCGTCGTTAAACAGAATGTTGCTGAGAAAACTTAACCAAAGCCCGAAAGAATCCCGGTGCTCTGTGGTAAGAGCTTCTTCGTTATTACCATCTTCGTCAAAAGACGGCAATAATAACAATCCGGCGGGCTCTCCCTCAGTTGAGAGAGGGAGCAGAGAGTCGTCAAGGCAAATTCCCGGCGACTCAGGCAATCGCTGGAGAATCAGTTCACAATCAATTTCTGTCTGCTCACAGAACTTTTCATTCTCCATTGTGCCTTCCTTATCCACGTAATAAGGTGTATGTTTTTGCTAGCTATATACATTTTTGGTACATTGTATAGGGTAGTGTTAAAATCATGTGCGTTTACAGTCAAATGGTAATAATCAGTCAAGAAGAACACACCCTTCTCTTTTTTAAAGCAAACAATCAGGGACAAGCACACGTTATCTTTTTGTAAGTGGTTTATCGGTACTGAAAACACATTTTGATTCTGTAAATTTAATTCATGCACGTTTACAGTCAAATAATAATGTGTTCCATTCATGGTAAGTCTATATAATTTTTAAACAATTGAATGAAAAAGCATACAATCCGTAAACAACAACACATTGTATATAAGCAAATGAGTATATTTTGTCTTTCTGCTGTCAAACTCACTTTCTACCAATAAATGTCTGTGACATTGAAATTGAATGCACCGTATTGTGTCCTTTCAGTGTAAATAGTCGTGACGCAATGAAAGCAGGTTCAATGTCTCTGCGTTGTTTGCAATAAGATTTTTATTTGCACTCATGATGGCAGCCGCATGAGATGTACAAGCTGCAAAGTTACATTATTTTGATATGAAGTAGATTTTTCCCAAACATGTACGAAGACAATCATATCGACTATAGTAGCTTTTTATCCAAAACAGTGTAGAGGAGGTGAATAATACCATTGATACGTTGGACTTGTTTTGTATCATTTTGAATAATACCATAATTGATACCTTGGACTTGTTTTGTATCATTTATGGGTCTAAACTGGCTATGCTGGCTATGCACAAGACTGAATTCATAATGATTCATCATAACCTTCGTCCAGCTTGGATTCCTTCTGAATGGAAACAAATAAATCATGGTTCAATCACCAAATATTTGGGCATTCCTTTGGTGTCGGAGATTCCCTCAAAGACATGTGGAATTGGTTTATGAATAAAATCAAAACCAAACTTCTGAACTGGACTAATAGATTTCTATCCATGGCTGGTTGGATTCAAGTAGCAAACAAGATTCTGCTTGCCAGTCATGTTTACATTTCGTCATGTTGGCTGCCCTCCAAAAACTACTACAACCAATTAACCCAACTTATCAGGAACTTTCTATGGGCCAAATGGGGAAATAAAAAGGAATTACCTGCTTCGTCTTGGTAGCATTGCATCCAACCTAAGGACAAAGGAGGCTTCAATATCATTGATCCTTACATATAGCGAATTTTCCTTAATACCAAATGGATAATCAGAGCTGTGAAGGGAGATACCCCCTAGAAGAATTTGGTGATATACCGCATTCAATCTGCTTCTATTAGGCAGCCTTGGGCCATTGTAAATCAGAAAGACAAGTTGTTGTTAGCCCCTTTTTTCAAAGTCCATGGATCTGCTCCCTTCAACTCTATATGGAAATCTTGGCAAATCACATCAAAACATCTCGTTTGGTTTGATCAATCTCCAAGCCATGGCCTTAGCTTTCCCTGTTCTTCTATTTGGCGGAATTGGTTGGTCCAACAAAATTACAGCCCATTAGGTACTTTAATAGTCTTAAAGGAAAGCACCTTTTCAAAAAAGGAATTCATATTTTTAGGGACTTATGAGACCTCTCCACCTTCGAATGGAAATCATGGCATATTCTTAACTCGATGTTCCACCTTTCATCCTTTGACAAGCAGTCAATTCAGGAAATTCAATAACTAGTTACTCCTGAACTCCGTAGCTTATTATCCCTGGACTGTCATGCCAACTTTTTGAATGATTGGAGATGGCCTAATACTCATAGCATCCATTTTTTTACCCTTGAATCCATCTATAAACATCTCCTCCCCTTGATTGCCATCTCACCTCTCCTTAATGAGAAGTGGAATTGTGCTTTTATAAGGTCCAAGTGAAACAAACTCAACTTTCAAATTTGGAAGTCCAAAGCTGATGTGTAGTCTTAGTGCCTCACTTAGAAAGTCCTCCATATTAAGCTTCCCATTTGTAATTGTCTTAAGTTTGTTTCCCATCTCCCTACTTGTCCATTTTGTGCTAAAATTGTGTCCATAAAACATGCATTTTGATTTTGCATTCACACCCATAAATTATGGCACTCACTCTTCACCTCGTTGCCTGACTTATTCCTTAAATAATGGACTTGGAAATCTGCTCTGTTGGGTGCCTCTAAATCCCTTGATACTCTCTCACACACTTGTAGGTCCATGTGATATTGAATTTCATTTGGGAACTTTGTTATCTTGTTGTTTTTTCCAACACCTTCCATCCGTTCCAGATTGAATTCCAAATGATTTGTGTCAATCTGTCCCTTCAGCTTGAGAACTTACCAAATGCATGAACCAATATCTCTATTGAAGAGAAAAAAAAATGATCTTATTCTTCGGTTACATGCAAATTTTGATCATGGATGATCAAATGCACTATGAAGGTTGGACTTAGCTTCAATTTTCAAGGAGGTGAGAGATTTCTCCCTTGGAAATCAAACTTCACAGAGGTTAGGCACTATAGAGTTGGGAATTAGAGAGATTGATTATCAAAGGAGATTCTACAGTGTTGATTACGATAATTATGGTAATATATTTTACTACCAATGGGTCTTTAGATCCTTATTTTGATGATTTTCACAGTTCTCGGTAACAAGAAGGGTTGGTTTGGTATGCCAACATAGTTAGTAGCTACCATATTTATTTTGAGTTGCTAGGTGTCTTATAGCTCTTTCATGTTGTTTACAAGCAACAATAGCAATTTTTTGGAGGGTCGTGAATTCTTATTCAAAGAGTAAGAATCATTATGGGGTATTGTGTTAGTAACTCAATAACTATATTTTTTCTCCCTAAGCTATAGCTTCCTCTCCGACAACTATGTTGTATGTTATTTGTATCTCTATACATCGTATGCTTCTTTCAATATATATAAATAAAATCACATGGACTATTTGTAATTCTGATGGTGTTAAATATTGATGTGAAATATGGGTTATTGTTCTAGTACTTTTTTTAAGATATTTGAAAAAAATTAAGTAATTGAAAGCAAATGGAACTAAATTGTTGGTTCAATGTTGTCTTTAAAAATGTCTTGAGAGAAAGAAAAAAGTCATGGATGAATCAAAACTACGTGTGGATGAATGAATGGTGCATTCACTTGAATGTTTTCCTTAATAATGGCAATGAAATAAAGACATTTTTTGTAGATAAGTTTCACAAGTCTATGTGGGAAAAGACGTTAGAGAGAAAGAAGAAATGTTACTTTGAGGAAGTTAACCCCACTTCAAATCATCAACAAAAGGCCAATATCCCTTCAAGATGAAAGATTCATATTGCCTAGTTGAGGACTATCTTGCATCATCTTCAATGTGAAACACATAGATGAAAAAGGTCAAAAGGGGTATGGGAAGAGAGGGTATGCGTATCTTTTGAGCAACTAGTATAGTTGAAATAGAAAAATGCTTTATTTTGGATTATAAATCTTACAAATATGTATCTAGATCAAGTACATAAGTAATCTAGTCGAAAATTGTTGTCAAGATTTACTTGGTGATTAAGATGGTTGAGACATGGGAGAATTCATTGTCAAATTGAGTGGAAAAAGATCAACACTCCATAAAACAAAAATAACAGGATATGTTGTCCCATCTTTGGCATTGTGGACATTATTAATATTCTTTTATATTCTATATGGGCGAAGAGAAATTGAACTTGAGATTTGGGCATCAAATCCCCAATCGGCTTGGTAAAATTTATATAAAATATTGTCTCCCATAGTGCAAGAGTCGTTTAACTTAATAAATGTCAATATCCATCTAACCATCCATTTTGATCAACCTACCTACCCATTGTCTAATGTTATTTATGTTGTATATATGCAAGTACTTTGTTATAAAGGAAAATATTATTTTTTAATATGTAATTTAAAGCTTAATTTAATGATATGTATATATAAGAACAACTTAATTTAGACAAATATTTATGATAAAGTGATATTGATGTTTTCATAAATTTTAATTGATAATAAATGTAAATAACATTCCTTGTAATCACAAGGAGAGTTTTCAATTGAAGTTGTGCCCATGATTGAAAGCCTCCATGAAAAATTATAATAATTTAAGGAATCTTTGGACTTATTTATGAGTTCCCTCTTACCATAATTTTTGGTATTGCAATAAGAATGAGATGAATACATGTGATAGAATTCTAGTACTTTAAAAATATTTTTTAATGGTATTCTTTTGCTTCATGTTGATTGTTACATTTTTTAGATCGATTATTAAGCATGCTTGATTGCATAAGGATTTTATCCATAATTTGTATGTATATGCAAGTCAAGTTTCATTTATGATTTGCAAACATGCTTTCTTCTTGCTTACAAGTTGTGAGTCTATTTCCCATTGGAGTAGGCACCAAAATAGAAGGTGAAAGAATAAATATATTTCAACTTTATATAATTATCCTCATTATCTTAGGAATAGAGCTAAGCTCTACCATGCTTACATATGATCTAGTGATGTAATTCATAACAATCCCATACTATCCTAAAATTAAATAATTGTTTGTGGATTATACAAGTATATTTCCTTTCTTGTACATGTGTATGTAAATATAATCGATTTATTTACTATGGAATAGTGTTGTTGTTATCTTTGGATGTATATGAAAAAAAAAATCTTCTACTCATGTATAGGTCTTAGAGATCTAGCTACAACTAGTACTAAGATGAAACTTGGTGACATATTTTAGAGTACATAGTGCATGAGGTATTGTTCCTAGGACCTTAAGATTAATTTTTTTATTTATGTTCAATTTATTAGTCTTGAATACCTTAACAAACACTCCCTTGGCCTAGTAGATCCTAAAGAAAAAGGAATTAAATGTTCTTATTACTTAGCCTGTTATTATCCCTACTTGATTATAAGCTATAAGTTCTACACCTTAAGTGAGCTTAAGGGATAGTTTGTCTGTAGGGATTTGGGGTTTCTACATAATGGTAACTAAAATTTGTTGTAAATTGAATGATATTTGTGGACTACTATTTTTTAAAATCAAATAATTTTCTAAAAATTGGTGTAGAAGAAGGAATTTGCTACTCTCAAGAAAACAGGGTCTTAAGGAACAAATAGCTCTCATCTACCTCAATTGACACTGCTCAAGTGAACTAGGAATAGAGATATTTAAAACTAAATTCTAAGTTATGCCTAACAATTGAAGTAACTAAAAATCTTGAATAACTTACAGATATGGGGTAATGAAAATGTTTAGTTTACAGAAATGAAAAGCACTAAATGTACATAGAATATGATACTAGTTGGATGAAGTCTCGTCCTTGGATGCCAATGTGTTTCAAGGACGTTTGTGCATCCATACTATCATTTGTACAAAAAGAGCCCAAAAATTTCCAGAATGAAGTCCTCTTCTCACCAAACCTATTCGTCACCTACATACATGGAAATAGAGAAAATTGTTGGGGTTGTATAGGGGTTTTCCTTAGTCAAACCCTAGATTTGGTGTTTCTACCTCCCTAGATAGCCAAATAAGATTAGAAGACATAAAAAGTAAAATATATGTTTGATAGAAACAAACCTCGCTATGGAGGAGAACTATTATCATGATTAAAGATACTAGACAAGATCATATAAGCATAACAATAGATGAGATCGTTTGAATGATAAGAAAGAGATTGTTACCAGTAGTTGTGGACTCTCTTTTGAGATGATAGATGTGACAAGATAATATGTAAGAAGAGTCTTTGTTATTGCAAATGTCCAAGATGTGAGGGTATTTTGATGAAGTTTCATTAAGAGAGAGAGATAGAGAGCTCTGAGTGAAAATTTCCCCAATAATTTGTATCCCCAAAACAAATGATGAAGAAAAGAAAGTTTTGTTACTAAACTGGGTGGGAATAGTTGTTACAGTTGTATTTAGGCACTGGGACACGTATCACAAATAAAATGTGTGGGATATTCTTGTTTGAATCTCAATTTTTATCGGGATATTTGCATGTCGCGCATACATCTACATGTCATGCTACCATCTATAAATTCTTCCAAAATTCAAACCACAGGATACTAGTTACACCTCATCATTTCCATTCATGAGATCAAAATTGTAAAATCTTGATCGTGACTTTATAATTAAATGCACCAAGCATATAATGTGTAAGTGTTGGAAATATGACTTGTTGGAGAGATTGTTGCAAGTATGCTACAAGTGTTGTCATTGATGTCAATAGTATGGTCATGGTCATGGTCAATAGTATGGAGATGGTTGGATATGGAGATCTATGGAGGCTTGTGTATGCTACAGATGTTGCCATTGATGTACATAGTGTGAAGAGATAGTTGAGTAGGTAGATTGATGAAGATTGATGAGTATAGCAGTATATGTTGTCACTGATGATAACCAATTGAATAGATGTAGATGTTTTGATCCATAAAAGACTAGATGATTTGGATATTTTCCTAAGTCTAAGAGTACAATTTATCAGTTTTGAAAGAACTAGCAGTCTTTTGGTCTGCATTGCTTCACCATGAAGAATTTGGTTGTCATTATAAGGTAATGGTGGTGTATGCTAGAAGACTCTAAATCTAAAATTTCACGATTTGATTTCTTCTATAGTCAAAGATAATAGTGACAGAGTATCGATCTAGAAATACCAGTGTAACTATGATAGAGTGTACAATTGGAATGCTCTGCATTCCATCATGGATTATTGTTTTACTACGTGGTTCTATGGGAGTGTTTACAAATGTGTGAAGTATGATTTCTCCAAGTGGCAAGTGTTTTGGTTGTTCGCATGTCAAGTTGTGAGTAAAAAGATGGTTCATTCTATTGTTGCTTCACTAATAGGGCCGACCTAAAAGGTTTGAGGTCATGCGGAGTTAAAGGAAGGTTGGAGCAGAATTATGGGAATAATTATAGGTCATGCTAAACTATTTGAATGTTATATGCTTTGGTTCTCTTTGTAAGGCGTGTATGATTGAGTTTTGAGATGATAGAATGAAGTGTTGCACAATACATGTTTTGGGCCGACCTAATTTATGTTTTGGTTGATTATGATAGATGGGTATGTTCAGGATCATGATGGGCCAAAAAGTGGTGATATGATGGGTATGTGTAGGGTATGTCGCTGACGACTTTTTTTTTACCCTAAATTGATGAAACGAAAAGAGTTTTTAAAATAGATTCTCAACTTTCCACCAATATAAATTATGCTTTACTTTGAATTTAATAAATTATTATTATTCATTTTCTATTGGAATTATGACTAATGTTCTGATTGATAGGCTGATTAAAAAACATCTATAGCTTTCAAACAATATCACATTTTTTGAATCTGAAACATGTGTCACATTCTATGCTTCACATACTATAAGATTAAAAAAAAAAATTGAATTTCATGAAGTTTTGACCAAGTTAAAGGTGGTTAGACATCTGAGTTTTATATTTTTTTATAAGTTGTAATAAAAATTCATAATTAATTATTTACTTGGAAAAAATTACAAAAATATGCATCACATCTGGAACATGGTCCTCTACTTATATCTAAAATATTATAAAAAATATTATCATTTTATTGTAGTTAGGGTGGTTGAGTGAGACCTACTTCTTATTTTTTCCGAAATTTAAGTACTCTTGCATTGAAATTTCAAATTTTCACCAAATAGATTTTAAAAAAAATAAACCTAATAGATTAGAAACTACATTCAATTTGCTACAAAATCTATTCTTACATATTTTTGAAATAATATAGATAACTTATTCAATTTTTATGTCAAGTTTCCTAACTTTGATTTTTTTGAATTTTTTGCCACTTAAGGGCCTGTTTTTTCCATGATGATCCTACACATACCCATATATACAACCTGTTAATTCCTTGTGTGGAAAAAAAGATAGATGTGAGTTAATTAAGTGTGCGAGATTCAGAGTAGAGATGTGTAAAATGTTTTTGAGGTGAAGAATGAAGTGTGTTAAGTTAGTGTTCTAAGCTTCTATGGAATTGTATCTTCAACATAGGTCAAGTGCATTATTAGAAATTCATATTTGGTAGTGAGCCACCCTTTATTATATCTCTTTCTATTCGAAGAAGTGAGCCCTTTAGCAATGAGTCATTGACAACACAAGCCTTTCTTCTTTTGGAAAGCGAGTCCACCAATTGTATGATGCAATACAGGGAGGCCTTCAATCAACCAAACTCAATTTCACTTGATTCAAACAAAGCTTTTAGCCTTCAAACCCTATATAGGGTGAATCTCTTCAAACTTCACAATTCTGCCTTGTAGATCTATATACCTATCTTTTTTATCATAACTCACAATCTATCTGACAAACCATCAATCCCTACACCATTTCAAACACCCATTAATGTCCTCTTAAACATATCTCAAAACCACTGATGGTCACTTTGGACCAAATCCCCCAAAATCATGCAACATCGTTTTCCAACATGGCCAATTAGGCTTGTTTTACAAAGCAAACCCTCACAAATCTCTCTTCCAACCCCTCAAACCTATTGACAGTCATTTATCATACTTCAACACTACTAAATCAATAATTTTTAACACCAAGAATACCCTCCTAGTCGCTTATTCACGAAACCCTCACTTTTTGCCAATACAAAGGGGTTTTATTGAAAAAATGGTTTCCCAACCTTCACACACTCCATCAACTCATCAAAAACTTCCAAAAATACCTACACAAGCTTAATCAATCACTAGAAATTACTTCCCCCAAGAATTACAACCTTTACCACCCACCAACCACTCAATTTCACTCATAAAACACACATTTTCCAATTAGGGCTTCAAGCAAAATAACTTTCATGGCCTCCCCTACTCATAAGAGACATCTAAACACCTAATCCTACCTATTTGGGCCATTCCATCAAGTCACAACAAATACAATAGATGGAATGGCTGATTATTTCATTTTGAGGTCTTCAAACCCTTAAAATAGGGGTGACAAACCCGTTTTCAGAAAACTATCAACAAATCTCCTTAAACTCAATGAGAACCCCCAAGAATAGATTCAAAGTGAAGCTACAACAGTCCTTTAATGAATTCAATCACTTTTAGAGCAAGTAATTCCTGTATGGGAAAGTACATATATTTGAAGAATAGCCAATTACCAGAAAATTTCAAGAGAAAATAATGATTTTAGTATTCAATTTCATATTTTCAAATGACTAACTCTCCTTCAAATGTTCACAAGGCCTTTTAAAGGAATTACAAATATGACCACACAACTTCCAACTATTTTCCAACGAACTACAAGCATATGACCCTTGAACTTCCACATTTTTCCTTTTCTTTGCAACTTTCCAATTTTGCAACTTTACATAATATGATAATTTTGACAAAATTGCATAAATTGACAATTTAAACCCCATGACTCCTAAATACATACTAGATGGTCTACTATGACCTTATTGAACACAAAAATGACTCAAAATACCCTAAATCCTACTTATCAATGACCTTGTTTGACAACATTTACCCAAAGGTGCCCCTGCACCATTGTATCAAACTTTGTAATGTCGATTACAATATCTATATTGTGAGCTAATCCTCATTGTGGTTTTTCCATTTTGGGGTTTTCCACGTAAATCTAGTTTTTTTCTTTGTTCTTTGATGTGATGTATACTTTCTATGTTTCTATCCATTACTGCAAGTTTAATGTGATGCATTGAATGAATGTTTAAATTACTAAGAATATTGATTCACCCTCCCCCTCTCAGTATTCTAGGTGTTCAACAATTGGTATCAGAGATTGGTTCCTTCAATTGGCTTGGTCATTGAGGTAGATATTGGAGTTGAACACATGGCTACAAGGAAGTATCCTATTCCTCTGAAAGAGATTATCCCTGAAGGATTCACTAAAGAAGATTACATGGTAGACATGGAAGGAGAACTCAAATCAAATCTTGATGATTTGGATAAAGAAAAAGCTGAGAACAAATATCTAAAAAAGGATCTTGGTGATGCAGATGAGTGCATTACAAAGTTGAGAGAGAAACTCAAGAAAGCTACAGATAGAATCAAGGAAACAAATGAGAAACTTAAGCAATCCAATGACACTATCACCAGTCTAAAAGTGCAAGTTGAAGAAGGTAAAAGAGTTGAAGACTACCTAAATGTTAAACTGAACTTGAAAAATCTGAAGAATATTCAAAGCTTGAACAAGAGATTGTGACTTTAAGATAAGATCTAGAAAAATCAAAGATTCAAAAAGAAAAATTCAAAAAGAGCTTTGTAATTTGCTTGATGAGATGATTTTTGGAAAAAAGGGTTCTTAGGACAAAGAAGGATTAGGGTTTGAGAAAGGTGAAAGTTCAAAGGTAGATCATACTTCAAATAATACATTGAAAAGAAAGATAATATCAAACAAATCCAAAACTAGAAGAAAGACATCAAGAGACCACCTATCAGATAACCAAATGCACAAAGGTATCCATCTTTTAATGTTTATTGTTATTATTGAAATAAGTTTGGACATATAAAGCTGTAGAATTTAAAAGCAAAATGAATCAAAATGTTCAATCATTTCCCAATCAGTGTTATACATGCAATAGATTTGGTCATAGAGATAGTGAATGGAGAAATCACACGATGAATGGTTATAATAAAGGCATGATGTCTCAATATTTCAATGGCTATTGTTATGCATGCAATGGATTTGGGCATAAGGATAATCAATGCACATCTAAAATGGTTGGAAGTAAGCTTGTTCAAAAAGGTGTCACATACCAAAAATGCAACAAATTAGGACACATAGAAAAGTTTTGCAAAAGCAAAAATGTGAAACCCTTTGTTTTGCAAAAGAAGGCTAATTCGACAAAGAATGTGGATCTAGTGGAGATGAAGATTTAAATGGATAAGATCTAGAAGAAGAAATAAGAAAGTAAAGTGAAGAATGAGTCCTGGGTGCAGAGGTTCCTCTAGAAACTAATTTAAGAGCTTTGGCTCAAGGGGAATTTTAATAGATCATTTATCCCCCACCAAAGTTGTGGTGTTGAAGTTATCAACACACTAGTACAAGTGTATATCAACATGACAGATCTATTGATGACATTTTTGGTATGAAAATTCCTATTGTGGAGATTTGTGAAGTGATTGAAGGTTACTGTAACTGCATGGTTAGGGTTTTTCAACTTTTTTGACCTAACATTTGATCACTGCAGTCAATGCAATTTAGGTCTTTGGAAAAGGGTTATGTATGTGTTTTCACATATGAAAATCTCATTTGCAATCAAGCATTTGAAGAGTGAAGAAGCATAGAAAAGGCAAAGTGAAGTGTTTTTAAATTGTTGTGTGAAAACCTACCGATAGATGAATTTGAAGGTATTTATCATTTCCTGCTAGTTTCAAAAGTGGTTCATAATGTTTAACCCTCAAGTAATTGATGTCTTGGAATGGCCAAGACCTAATTTCAAGAAACACCTCTTTAAATCAATGGAAAAGGATCTAGAAGGAATGTTTTTGAAAGTTTTGTATGGTGTAATGCATATTGGATGTGTGAATGTAAATTCATGTGAAAATGGAAGAATATGATCACTTGAAGTTGGGAGAATTCTTGGTTAATGAGCTCACTGGAGATAACCTTGAGTTGAAACTAGAATTTGAAAGTTTGATAGACAAGAAGCTAGATGTATGGAATAGTTTTCCAAACTTCTATTAAATGAAAATGCATGGATTAAGTATGTGTTAATCCACATCCATGATAAGTTTATGTGGTTGGATATACTTCATATAATCAAAAAGCAAGCTATTAAAGTAGTTACGAGCTTACGCTCTGAAGGACTTGTTCCATCGATGAAGGTCATGTAGAATGAATTGGTTATGAAGCTCATTAGAGTGAAATATAAGTTTTCTCTCACATTGAAGGATATAGATGCTTTGATAGTTAAATATGCATCGATGATGATAAGCTACAAGATATACTACACTAACAAAGAAAATTTGGTGTTGGCAATTGCTATTCATATTGCTGACTAGATGGTGAAAGAAAGTTTGAACATAGATCTATGCGAGCTCCTGAGAAAACAATTGATGGGGAATCCTCAAAATAAAAAAAGCATCTCAATACCCGTTTAGGTATGGTACCCTTATCATATGTTTGTTGTTTTACTTTCTCATAGAATTGCCCAGTGCAAATAATGTTGTATGGTTGGATAGTATTCTTGTTGCAATTCATATTAGAGATCACTTAAGAAGGTTTGGAAGTATAAAAAAATAGGATAGTATGTTATGGGGTTTCTTTAAGACCTTTCAAGATAAGATGCAAGAAAGAGAAAGGATTCCTATAAGTGTTGTTGAAAAGTACAAGAAGGATATATAACATTCATTCTTACTAAGGATGAATGCATTATGGAAGCAGTGGAACCTAGAACAATCTAGATTCCAGAAATGGGCTATGAAATGGCATAAGATGTAATCATAGGTCTTGTAGATCTAATGTTGAGCAATCTGAGAGACCCTATTATAGATAGGTTTGGAACTTGTGAGGAGATATCTAGTGAAGTGCATTTGAAGCACAAAGAGAAGAAAATAAAAAATAATGTGGAGAAAATGAAGGAAAAATTGGAAGAGATGATTGTTTCTTCCAAGAGGAATGTGGAGAAAATCAAAGCCTCATTTGAGTATCCGCAAGGTACACCAAGCACTAGAAGGTCCACCAAGACTTCTACTCCCTCTCCAGTTGTTCCAAATACCTCTAGAACAAGGTTTACAATTGCTACCAAGATGAAAGCTACACCCAATGCCCTTGCAACACAGCATAAGCCTCCGCAGAGGAGAAGAACAGAAAGAGCCATAAGGGAAAGATATATCAGTTGTGAGGATGAAGAGGATATTGAAGAGGAAAAACCTCAATTGATATGGAAGAAGAGAATGTCACAAGACTTTGGAGAAGAAACTAGTACAAAGAAAGCTAATATTGACATTGTTGACACAAAAAGTGAAGAAGTAGAGAAGCAAACGAAGGCAAAAATAAAATCCAGTGAAGGAGAAAAGTCTCCTAAGGGAAAAATCAAGAAGGAAAAATCCCCTTTGGTAAGGGAGCACAACCCTCTGAAACTAGATGCTTTGTTTAATAATATTGTAAATTTTGGTCTGTTGGAATAAACTGCACAAATGTATCTAGATGAAAATAATGAGAATAAGGCCACAATTGAAGAGGCCATTGTAAAGTACATGACTAAATTTGATACCAGTCTAAGTGAAATTGAAAGTTAGCTTGTGGATGACTTAAAAGGTGTTTTGAGTGCAAGAAGACAAGTGGCATTCGATGAGGATGCAAAGATGAGAACTTTTTCTTTGGAGAAGATTGGATCTTCTCTCATGGATGATGACATAACAAGACTGGAACATGTCTACAATAGGGAATTCAAAACTAAGAAAAGAGTGAGAACCCTGATGAGTAGAGATAAATAAGACATAAAAAGGCTGAAGGATGAAACATTGCAAAAGGTTGTATATTTGGCAAAGAAGTTAGACATGTCTCCAGATGATGAGACTAAAATGGAGCATGATATATCCACTCTAGAGATCAATGAACCTAGTGAGAATACTGAATAAAAACATGTGCTTCAACCTGAGGGTGATTAGGAAGCTTTGATAATAGATAATGTCCCTCTAGTTGTAGAAAATATTGTTAAAGGAGATAAGAATGATGGTGCCCCAAAGAAGGAAGAAGCATTAACAAAATGAGAATTGCCTCTCTCAAAAGAGGAAAATAATGCAGAACGAAAGGAGGAATAAAGAAAAAGAACTCAGAGGTGTAAAAGAATGAAAAATTTCCTCCTCCAAATGGTGAGAAAGTTGCAAAGGAAGAGAAGAGTGTAGAAGGCTGCTCCAGTAGTAGAGAACAAGAGGAGAAAGAGAAAAAGGAAGAGAGAAGCATTAGAACGGTTGGAAAATCCTCCAGAGCTTCTGAGGATTCTTTGAAGAGTTTACTAGATATACAATTTTAGTTCCAAGTGGTGGTGTCCGCACAACTACTACAATTTCTATGTAATAAGGACATATTGATATGGATAAAATATCTTCCTTACACAAGGTGCAACTTGGTGATGCATTTCATGCCTCCGCTAGAAAGGAGATTCTGCAAACCCACCAAAAGAGCACAAAGATGATAGATGAAGTTGCTAAAGTGTTGCAGGGCTACATTCCTGGTGCAACCATTGATGAATCTTTGTCTAGTATACAACAACTAAGGATCCTCCTTGATTTGTTCAAGGAATATTCTGTGGGCTTAGAGGAGAATTTGAAAAAAGAATTGAGTAAGAAGATAAATGGTAAAAGGTTGGCAGAGGCTTGCAAAAAATGTGCTACTTCACATGGTAAGTTGTAAGGCAATTAAAAGGATATTCAGAATTGCATTGAGGAAGCAAAAATTTTGTTCAATTTTTTTTGAATTGGCCTATTTCTACCAAGAGCATAAAAGATCAGATGGACTCAATTGAGTATCAAAATTGCTAAGGCCTCTAGAGTGTATGTAATAATCAAATTAAATATATTTAAAATTATACTTTTTGGGAAGCTTATAATGAGGAGTACATACTTTCAAAAAATAAACTTTAAATGAATTCATTTGATCCCCCAAAAGGTAAATCAAAAGTGGTAATTTGAGGACTACTAAATTTTTTGAAGGAGATGGAGACCTGAATTTGAGTTGCTTGGAGACAAGCAATTTTGGGGAAGGGTAGACTTATAATGTCCCCTTTTCAATTAATTAAGTTTGGGGACTAAAGGCCTATTTCCTATTCTTGGTGATATATTGTCAATTTTTAATTATTTAATATTTAGCATTCCATAGGAGCAGTTAGGGTTTCATTCTTTTGGTCTTCTTCAATTTTAGTTCAAATAATTAGAATAATATATTATATATTGGCAATGAAACTACAGTTGAAGATTATAGCATTGATTATCTAAAAAGCAAACTAACCTATATGCAAGTTCAAATGGACGATATGGAAAAAAACCAGTCGGGAAGAGCAAAGTAGACCAAGAGCTACAAAATCGACTTCAGAATTTCCAGAAAAGCAGAAGTGGACTAATTTGCCACTATTGGCGAATAAGTCCCACTGCCCAGGCTTAAACAAGATTTTTGCAAATATGAGTACCCTTTTGGATGAAACTTGTTCCAACACAGTTTTCCCAAAATTGGAATAATTCACCTAGCCTAGTGTATGAGTCCCAGTCAGCTTCAACTTCAGAATCTTTAGTGATCCATACCTCCATTCTACCTTTTTCAATTTCCTAGCTGCACATTTCCAGTTTCACAACTTTTTATTACATTTTACTTACATTCTTAGGTCATTTAGTATTAGCTCGCATATCACACTATGTTTTCAAACATTTTGTATTTTCCAAGTTTACACTTGGTGGTGAACCCATTTCTTACCTCAATCATCTCTAAGGATTCCTTATAGTATGAGCATCTATTAGGTCATTTAGTATGAGCATCTATTTTTGATGGAAGCTTGTGTATGCTACAAATGTTGTCATTGATGTATAGTGTGAAGAGATAGTGGAGCAGGTAGATTGATGAAGATTGATGAGCATAGAAGTATATAGTGTTGTCATTGATGATAACCTATTAAATAGATGCTGATGTGTTGGTTTGAAGAAGACCAGATGATTTGGATATTTTCCTAAGTCCAAGAGTATAGTTTATCAGTATTCAAAGAACCAACAGTATTTTGGTCTGCATTGCTCCACCATGAATAATTTGGTTATGCCATTTTAAGGTAATGGTGGTGTATGTTGGAAGACTCTAAATCCAAAATTTTATGATATTATGTCTTCCATAGTCAAAGATAATATTGACAGAGTATCGGTCTGGAAATACCAGTGTAACTATGATAAAGTGTACGGTTGGGTTGGAATGCTCTGCATTCCACCACAAATTATTTTTTTGCTATTCGGTTTTGTGGGAGTGTTTATAAATTTTTGAAGTATGATTTATCCAAGTGGCAAGTGTTTTGGTTGTTCAAATGTCAAGTTATGAGTGAAAAAATGGTTCATTATGTTATACATTCACTAATAGGTCCGACCTAAAAGGTTTGAGGTCGTGTGGAGTTGAAGGAAGGTTGGATCGAAATTATGGGAGTAATTATAGGTCATGTTGACCTATCTTAATGTGTTGTATTCTTTGGTTTCCTTCTCAAGGCATGCATGATTGAGTTTTGAGCTAATAGGATGAAGTGTTGCATGGTACATGTTTTGGGCCGACCTAATTTATATTTTCGTTGATTACAGTATATATAAGGCTAATTCCTTATGTAGAAAAAAAGATAGATACGAGTTAATTAAGTGTGTGTGAGATTCAAAGAAAATAAGTGCAAAATGTTTTTGAGGTGAAGAAAAAAGTGTGTTAAGTTAGTGTTATGAGCTTCAGTGGAACTGTATCTTCAAGGGTGATCCCACAATAGTGGTTTACAATTTTTGGCGAAACTGGACACTAAAATTATTTATTTCAACTAAATCTTCACATTCGGCCAACTATAGCGGCTAAACTGTGAAGAATTTGAAGATGATCCAAACTAGAGTCTTGTCACATTTTGTCTGTAGATTCTAAAAATGTTTTTTTCAAAATTTTTGGAATCAGATTCCACTTCATTTTCCATCTCCCACAAAAATTGGTTTTTTTCAAAAAATAGCATTTTTAAAAAGTGACGCACACTGTATAACACAATTTTTTTTCCATGAAGGACAAAATTCTAATTCTTTCAAATTTAGATTCGTAACTCTGATATCTAGTGCTTCCACTTGGACAGATAGTTTTTTATTGAATATTTTTCTTTAATCAAGTTTCAAAGTCAAACCAATTACAATTCAGACATAGCGCGACAGTATAACGCATAACTTTTTTTGTATATATCAAAAAAAAAAAAAATTCTATTGGATCAAGGACTTCAATATCTTGTGCATTCATATTTTTCATTTTTTGATAATCTGCTATTTTTCCACATGTGTAGAACAAAGACCTTCATTTTTGATGAAAAACCTATGTTTAATAAAACTAAAAAACAAATACATAATAAAACCAAAACATATTAAAATTATATTCGTTGGATAGCTCATTCTGAGGACTACCTGATTCCAGTTGGGTTTTGGAATATTCCTCCATTTTCATCCTCAAATCGAGCTCCCAAAAGTGCCAAAATTCAAAAAAATTGTCTCAGGGGGATGAGGAATAAAGGGGGTTTGTTCGAACTAGGGTTCATTCGAACCCCCCTTCTATAAGGGGTTTTGATGGATTTTTTTGGCAGGAAAGTATTAAGAGGGTTCGGCCGAACCTAGGTTCTATCGAACCCCTAATTGGTTCGGTTGAACCAATAGGTTCGTATGAACCCCTAAAAATAAGTTTTTTGCCATGCATTCATTTTTTGTGAGTTTTCCTTCCTCACTTCAATTGTAAACCACTATTGTGGCTTCACCCTCAACATAGGTTAGATGCATTATTAGTAGTCCATATTTGGCAGTGAGTCACCCTTTCTTCTATCTCTTTCTATTCTTGGTAGTGAGCCCTTTGGCAGTGAGCCTTTCTTCTTTTGGACAGTGGTTCCACCAATTGTATCAAAATTTGTAACCAATTATACTAAATATATTGTGAGATAATCCTCATCGTGTTCAATGCTACTTTGAACAATGAAGAAAAGAGTGATGGTCTAGGCTGGATCACTAATTTTTAGCAAGACTTCTAGGAGTTTGTTGACAACAACCAGCTTATGGACTTGCAAGCTAGGAATGGGGTGTACACATGGTCAAATAGAAGAAAAGGGTTGAGTAGCATAGCAGAGAGGTTGGATCAATTTCTACTTTTTGGGGAATAAGAGAGGCAAAATGATATACGTGAGGTGTCAATATTGTCTTACAGGGGGTCAAATCACTTTTTAGTGCAACTATCCCTTTAGCCCGATAAACCTCCAAAACGAAACCCATTCAAGTTTGAAAACATGTGGCTAAGGGATAAAAGGTTACCAGATTTGATAGAAACATGGTTGGATGGGATCAAACTAGGTAACCACTCCTATCTATACAAGATAAACAAGAAGTTGAACTATGTGAAAAACAAACTAAAAGATTGGAGCAAGTTGCATTTCAATAACATATTCTAGGAGAAAGAAAGGATAGAGAAGGAACTGGCAGCAATAAATGAGCACATGATTGAGAATGGGATGGGGACTGAGGATTTTGAAACTGAAAGAGCTCTAAAAGAGGAGCTAGTCGAAGTCCTGAGGAGAGAAGAATGCTTCTAGAGGTAGAAATCTAGAGAGACATTGCTAAAGGAAGGAGAAAAAAACACCAAGTACTTCCATAGACTAGTTGTAGTAAATTGAAGTAGGAATAGAGATTAGAAGGGAGGATGGAGTAGTGACACAGTCTTTGGAGGAGATAAATGGTGAAGAAATAAGAATTTTTGAAGCAATTCTAAATAAAGAAGCTCTAGAGAATAGGAATGTGAGGGAAAAGCTTCTAAAATCCATCCCCAACATAATCAATGTGGAGCAAAATGAGGCCCTTTTTCAAAAAATTAGTATGGAAGAAGTGAGAGTGGCTACATTCCAACTCAACTCGAATAAGGCTCCGGGGCTAGATGGATTCCCAGTGGGATTCTTCCAAAGGTTCTAGGATATTGTTGGGAATGATTTGACTTTGCTTGTTGAAGAGTTGATAAGGAAGATGACAATTTTGGGTTCACTTAATCATACTTTCTTAACCTTGATCCCCAAGAAGAAGGATCCACACGCTATAAGCTATTTTAGGCCGATTGCACTATGCAACACAGTCTATAAAGTTGTCACCAAGATCATTGCTAACAGGCTCAAGGGGGTACTAAAAGGGGTCATCTTAGAGGAGCAAAGTGGTTTTTCCCCAGGGAGGTCAATTTTTGAAGGCATCATCATAACACATGAGACCATTCATTCGACAAGAAAGGCAAGGGAAGCCTGTAGGATCCTCAAGCTAGACATTCTAAAGGCATATGATCTAGTGGATAGGCAGTTCTTCTTGAAATTTTTGATGAAGTTTGGTTTGATGTGAATTGGATTAGCTGGGTCAGAAGCTACATATTGACAACCAAATTCTCAATCCTGGTTAATGGTGCTACACATGGCTTTTTCACATCAATGAGGGGCATAAGGTAGGGAGACCTGCTATCCCCATTTCTTTTCATCATCATGGCTAAAGCCCCGAGAAGAGGCATCAATTCTTTAAGGAGAGAAGGAAAGTAGCTGGGGGTCTCATATTAAACAAGTGTGGGACAACTGAGAGGGGGGGTGAATTAGTTATCACAAAATTCAAACTTAAAAACTCCAACACTTATCAATTCCACAACCACACTATTTTGTTACTAAGCAAGATCATGAAACACAAATAACAGAAAGTAAATCAACACAATGAACACCAGATTTTTACGTGGAAAACCCAATAAGGGAAAAACCAAGGTGAGGGTTAACTTACAATATAAAAGATTATAAAACTGAATACAAAGGCTCATTTCCCATAAGAGGACTCACTATCCAAGTACAAAGGCTCACTACTTACAGAAAGGACTCACTGTCCAACAAGGAGGCTCACTGCCTACATATACAAAAGAGAACAAAAGATCCACCACAAAAATTAACACACATCCACAACTTGAATAAGGATTGCAGAAACCTTTAGCTCACTACCTTCAGGAATCCAGCACAATGAAGAATGGTTTTCGCAACTCACTCACACACACACCTTTGTTCTTATGATTTGTGGCTCACTTTCATCACTTTGCATCACGCTGTCATACAATTCTTCATAATTTGACTTGATTTTATACCATCCTCAACCTTAGAAACTTTCTCCAAGGTCGACCACAAATACCTCATTTTATAAATTCAAATTAGGTTGGAAACTCAATATTCCCATGGTGGAAAGGAATGAGAGTGGACCAATAAAACATTTAACCAAGACCAAAAATAATGTCTTGGATCAACCACATGCTTCCTCAATTTAATTTTATTCTTCGAATGAAGTGTAAACATTAGGTCGTCCAAACCTAATGAAAAAAAAAAAAACATTGATGTACACGCTTCCCAACAAGAAGATGACACAGACTCCACAACACGCTTCCTTATGCATGAGAATACATCTCAAAATTCTCCAGATACATCCATAGCAAAACAAAAAACTTCAAACACTGAACACCTTTCACTAGTTCATCCAGACTGTACAAACTCACATTGAAACATTGAAACATGACTTTTGGATCACTAGATTTTAAACCTCTTTGCCAGAGCATATAAAAGACCTTCACAAGACATATCCCAGATCTGGAAGATCTGAAACAAAATAGCGGAGGAGTGCGGAGTAGAAACATTTCTCCCAGTCCACAGAAGATCAACTTTTCCAGAACAATTCACGTACCGATGAACGTAACTTTCACCTTTATCAAATCTTCAGATCTGCACAAACATAGGATCAACACAAGAGAAATGCAGAGCACATACTAGAGCACATTCTAAACACATTCATCACTCTAACTTCTCTTCTTTATTAATTTTCTCAAAAGCACTTGGAAACTCATCAAACCAACACATCTGCAACACCATAAAGATAGCTCCATGTATTCACAACATTTCAATAGCACCTAAGCTATACATGTACAATCTGCGACATACTAAACTGTGTTGACATCAATGAAAAAATTAATGACAACACCATCAAAACTTGCTCATACTTGCAACATCTTGGTGGCCAACGGGTTGGATACAATTACTCATCAACAATTTTCCAATTTGATAACACTATGTTGTTCAATGCAGCTAGTAGAAAAGAAGCTAGGACTATCAAAACCTTCATTGATGAGTATTGCTTAGCATCTGGGAAAAGCATTAACTGGAGAAAGTCAGAGGTCTTCTTCCTAAACACACAACCAAGCCTACAGAGAGAATTAGCGAGCATTTTTGAATTTGAACGTGGCAAATTTCCTTGGTAGGTTTTTGGGGTGCCTCTATTTGGGAGGATCAACAAAAAGAGCTATTGGGAAATTTGGTTAATAGCTGCAAGAACAAATTGGGGACTTGGAAAGGGAAATGGCTATCCTCGGCTGGAAGGCTATTGATGGTAAAGGAAATCCTCTCATCTATCCATGTATACTCTATGGCATGCCTAAGAATCCCAAATTCAATTGAGGTGGATCTCAACCAAATCTTCAAGAAGTTTTTTTGGAGTGGGTCAGGAGATCAACAAAAATTCCCATTGGTGGCTTGGGACAAAGTTTTCTCTCTAAAGGATTTGGGTGGGATGGGCATCAAACAACTGATAATAATGAACCTTTCCATGGGATCCAAGTTGGTTTGGGACTTGTATGCAAAAGGGGAGCATAAATGGGTTAGGATTCTTAGAAGGAAGTATCTAAACTCAAACAGGCTCATGTGTATCTTGACCATTGTGGATCCACCCAGATGATCTACAATATGGAACTATATTCTAGAATGCAAGGACATTGTTTCCAAGCATGTAACCTAGGAAATCAGAAAAATGCAAAGTGCATCCTTCTAGAGTGACTCTTGGGGTGGTATGGTGCCAATTTCCAATCTACCAAACCTTGAAGACATTAAAGTAGAAACCATCTATGTGTGCGGCACCAAGGTTAGTAATTATGGAAAAGCTACATGTCGAGATAGGGTGTAGCAATAGGAATGGCATTCTCTACAAGACATTGTGGCACTGTAAGCACAGAAGGAGGCACTAGCAACAGTTCTAAGGAATAGAATATTTTCTCCCTCCAATGAAGAGGATCTCATTAGATGGTGTGGATCCAACATTGGGACCTACAAATTCATTTTTGGATACAAAATCAAGGAGCTAGTTGTTGCTAGACAAAACTAGCCATGCAAGCTCATTTGGGGAAAACGTTGCCTCCCAAAAGCAAGGGTATTCTCTTGGCTAGCAATCCAAAATAGAATTCTTACTAAGGATAGACTAGCTACCATTGGGATTCAGGGGCCTGGGAGATGTGTGCTTTGTAAGTGCAATAACGAAACGACTTATCACATTTTTTTTAATTTCCCATACACAAATGGATTTTGGAAATTATTCATGAGAAAACTAAACTTTTAATGCCTGACTCATTCAAACATAATGGATTGGTTTAACATGTGGCCACTTCGCTACAAGAAATTTCTATTTGATAGTATGTGGGTTGTCACTCCCTCCTTGATCTTATGGGAAATATGGGAGCGAAACAAGAGGATTTTTCAAAGCAAAGAAATGGAGCAAGAGAGACTTTGTGTCGAGATTGAGGGGGTGATCACAAGTTGGCTAACAAAGCAACTCAAAATAAATCAAGTAAGAAAAGAATCTTATCAAATTGGGATAACAAGATAATAAAGTAATTACAGGGTTGAAAACCCCCCTTCTATGTGGGACAGGTGGGAGTAATCAAAATCTAAAGAAAATGTTGGATGTGAAATGAATGGCTTTGAAGGACGGATGTATCAAAATCAACTTTGATGGGATATCTAAGGGCGATCCTGGCTCGAGTGGAGCTAGGTGTGTTGCATGTGATAAACAAGGTAAAACTCTTGTTGAAAAATCCATCTGTCTTGGGACGTGCACCAATAATGAAGTGGATTTTAGAGCAACATCGATTGGCCTACAGATGGGTTTGGAGATAGGTGATAAACACATCCACCTTGAAGGGGACTCCCTCATAACAATAAATGCCATCTGCCTCAATAGCATGCCAAATTGGAAGCTTAATCATTAGCTTCAACCCATCAGAGAGTTGTTGGAAAAGTTTGAATCATATAGGGTTAGCCGCGTATATCAAGAAGGAAATGATGTGGTCGACAGGCTAGCCAAGGAGATGCCAAATAGGGCTTGAGACTATGGCAATAACTAGACTAGCATAGTATGCGGATGATGGGAAAAGGGACTTAAATAGAAAGCATGCCTCAAACATGAAGACACATGAGAAGTTATGCTCCAGGTATGACTACAAGATTTCTGACATTGGAAAAGATGATTTCCTGAATTTGGTGATTATAACTAGCATGGCTACATATGGATGTGTGGTGACAGATGCAATCAAATCTCTCTAGGCATCTCACGAATCTAAAGGAGTGTTCCAAATGCTACACCACCCGATGTGACCATCATGACGATGTAGGGAAAGCTTCTTGAAATAGACCTGAGGGTGGCAGATGTGAAATCAAAAATTTACTTAGCTCTCAACATTTGTTCGTCTAAGTGCAATGGACACATTGATTTTCTTGAATACCACCAAGCAGCAACAAGCATTCCATGGGGAAGTGAAGGGAATTATGGTTTCGACACACCCATTGGTCCTCTGGGCGACCAAAGAATTCTAGGGAAGGAATTCCTGCTGGCACATCAATGATTTAGGGTAAATGCTGACATCACGATGATGTTCCTAGAAATGTTGCTCTATATGGGTGTCTCCAAAGCCAAAAGAAAGAATCTATTCTAGATGGTTTTCCAACATTCGATGCCTGGTGATATAGACGAAGCCCTAGACAACATAGACAACAACTTCCTCATCTTGATGCCATAGAACTATTACATGACTCTGGGAATGGGGTGAAAGTGAAAAAGTTTCCATGGGTGCATACTCCGAAGCCAAATGAGCTAGAGAAGTGATGGGGAGAAATTGATCAAAGCATCTCCTTCATGATGTGTGCTATTGGAATTGCTAGGGCTTCGACAAAGGGTTGGGTGCTAGAGTATGTGGTGGCTGAAGGGCTGGAGGGGAAGGTGTGTGCCAAGGACGACGAGGATTGGGAGTTGGGGCTCGGGGAAGAATGGATAGAGAACAATTTCTAGGACATGGAAGAAAAGGCCAACCACCCTACTCACTATGCATGTGGTGTTGATTTCCCTATGGTAGTAGATGCACTCGAAGCCAGGAGGATACAGGAGGCTGGCGATGATGGAGACTAAAATCCAAGGTATTCTATGAATTTATTTTTTTTGTAATTAAATCTATGATGTGGTTCAAATAGTATCTATATTTATGTACTTAGTCCATGGTCATTTTGTATGTATGGGCTAGTTTGCAATGAAACTTTTTGGAGTTGCATCTGTCGGTGGGGGTTGGAAAGACAATGTGTATTCAGTCTAGGGTTTGATTGAACCAGGGTGGTCTTGGGGTTGTTTTTGTGCAAAGATAACAAGCATTGTACACACCTTTTTTGATCAATATAGGGTGTTTCCCCTAGCAAATATTAAACTATAAAAAAAAATTGTAACCACTATATAATTTATCTATTACAATATTCATATATAAAAATACATATCATTAGTTTACAAGATTTATAACTTAAGATATTCATTCATTTTATAAGTATTTAAAATATTCAAAAAAATGTAACCACTGTACGATTCATTTATTACAATATTTCATATATAAAAATACATATCATTAGTTTACAAAATTTATAAAGTAAAATATTCATTTATTTTATAAGTATTAAAATATTAAAAAAAATGTAACCATGTTTGATTCATCTATTATAATGTTTCATATATAAAATATGCAAATCATTAGTTTACAAGATTTATAAAGATATTCATTCATTTTATAAGTATTTAAAATATTAAAAAAAAAATGTAACAATTATGTAGTTCATCTATTACAATCTATTTCATATGTTTTCAAAAATACATAAATTAGTTTACAAGTTTATAAGAAAAATCAATCATTCATTTATAGAGTGTTCAAAATATTCAAAATAAATCACCAACCGTATATGATTCATCTGTTAAGTGTTTCATATATAGATGCATATCATTGGTTTAAGAGAAAATCATTAAGTTCATTTTAAAAAGTTCAAAAAATACGTAACCACTACTCTATGATTCATCTATTACAAATGTTTCATATATTAAAATATATATCATTAGTTTACAAGATTTATAAAATAAAATATTTACTTATTTTATAAGTATTTAAAATATTCAAAACAATATGTTACCACTATATGATTCATCTATTACAATGTTTCTTATATAAAATTACATATCATTAGTTTACAAGATTTATAAAGTAAAATATTCATTCATTTTATAAGTATTTAAAATATTCAAAAAAATGTAACTATTGTATGATTCATCTATTACAATGTTTCATATATAAAAATACATATAATTAGTTTACAAGATTTATAAAGTAAAATATTCATTCATTTTATAAGTATTTAAAATACTAAAAGAAAAACTAACCACTATATGATTCATCTATTACAATGTTTCACATATAAAAATACATATCATTAGTTTACAAGATTTATAAAGTAAAATATTCATTCATTTTATAAGTATTTAAAATATTCAAAAATTGTAACTACTATATGATTCATTTATTACAATTTTTCATATATAATAATACATATTATTAGATAAATTAAGGGAATTTAGATGGA
>VDFB02128699.1:0-23970 GCA_007258455.2 Sequoia sempervirens
ACTACCTGGCTTCTAAGTACATTGATTTAGTTATCACTTGATTAAACCACCTCCGAAGGCTATCCAATTTACCTCTTTGGGCTCTGGCCCCTAATAAAAGCCACTCTTCTACATGAAAACATACCAAACAAAACCAATGACCAAGGGAATCCCATGCATACCAACAAGATAAAACCACTCCAAATCTAAGAGGAACACATAAAGAAAAATCACCCCAAACACTAGAGACAACAAAAAAAATTTAAATGTTTTGGTTTCAATTCATGTTTCTTGTTTGGGTTTTAAAGTTATCTTAGTTTCGTAACCTTAGAGGTTGTTGGCATTGGGTAGTGAACTTGCATGTTATTTGTACTTAAACAATAACCCTATAGATCCTCTCACACAACAAAAAAGTCATGGTGTTGGTATTTCCCTTTGATATAAATCACAAGCCTTCACTCAACATCAACAATCTGACAAAATACACTCCTAAATCATCCTAAATAGTCATCCATCCTAAATTTCCTGACACTAGTGGTCTTGAACATCATCCTTTCCACAATATGAAAAAAACAACAAAATCTTCACTTAATGTCAATGTCATCTCATAAGATACCAATGATTTGTATTTGATAGATTTTCCCTTCTCTTGTATGAGTGAGAATAAAATATCAGTCTACAGAAACTTGTGTAAGTATGACATCTACTACTAAGAAAGATGCATCTTTGACGCATGCCACAACACCACCTTCTACCATTTATAAAGAGGGGATCTTTTCGAGACTCATCCAAGTTCACTTGACAACCCTTCCCCTTGAACTCAAAATAAATGTTCTTATAAGACTTCATTCTATTCCTATCATAGAGTTCATGGTCACTCCACTAATGAATGCAAAGCTTTGAGTCACAAAATCCAACATTTTTAGGAGTTTTGTATGCTTCCCTCTGTGGGGGCACCTAATTCCTCTAATTTATATCAATTTTCACTCTCGCCTACATTTCATCAATCATTTTGGCTCACCCTTGTCCTACACTCAGTGGGGAAGAGGGGTTATGTAGTCTTATCCTCCTATGTCACATGTGGTTTCTTCCTTTGGCTAGTCGTTAACCATTCATGAATACATAACAACAATCTTGGGATGTGCATGGCATGACTTAAGTTGGTTTGGATATGACATACTACCCTTTTCATGATGTCGCTTATCCAGAACATATGACTTGGCATAAGTCTTTCCGAGTAAGCTCCCATGCCATATTCTTCTACTTTAAAGCCATTACTCATAGTTATTGTGTTCACAACTACTTTAGAGTATGGGCATACATTACCACTCACATTTCATTGTGCAATTTCTTTCCTGTTGATATGCATTCTTTTCTTGGTGGAGTCATTAGGCTTAATTCCCTCCAGGAGCATGATACTTCTCTAACACATACTCTCTTGGAGATGTTAAGCACAATGTCCCCTAAGATGAGACCTCACACAAACAAAGAAAATCCGTTTAAACAATCCTTACACTATTCTACACTAACAATGTCTATGAGTGTCAAGCTTATGAAGTTTTTCTTATGCCATAGAGCTTGAGAATCATTTTTCACTGTGGCACCTTATTAAAGTTATTAGGAGGTATAAATTTGGTATGGTTTTTGTGGGAAAGCCCATTTCAAGGCATGATTTTTCCCCATATCCACTTGTGTGTTTATTAGCGTATATCGGTCGTATGTGTCTCCTCTTTTAGGATTTCTCACCCAGCGGACAACCAAAAGTTTTGTGGCCTCACAGCGAGTAAACCTTTGGGATTTCCCACCTGGCGGACAACGAAGAGTTCCATCGCCCTAGAGTGAGTATTAATTTCTTTTTGAAAAAACAAACAAGCCTACATCTAATCCACAACTGGTTGGAAAAATGATCAAAGTTTGATCCACCTCACTTTCATTTATTTTTCTCCTAGTTCTTACCGTTGCATGATTATGTATCTTGATGGTTTGACTTCGGATCTTGGATATCAGGGGCTTGTGCAACCTCCTTTGATCTTTTTCATTCTTTTCCATCTGCATCTATACACTCAAATCTCTCTTGAATGTCAACTTTAGAGTAAGTTTGAAGTAGTTCGTCCTCTCACTAAAGTGGGAGCTAAATGTACCATAGAAAAAAGGAATATTTCTTGGTTTGGGGAATAATTGATAATAAATTGGACTTCATGAGTCATTGATTCGGTGTTTTGAGGTGCTTTTGACATCAACACTAGGTCTTGGATTCCTTTAAATGCATTTAACAATGTCTTGTAAAGGTGTTGTAAAGTGTTGTAAAGGAATTTCACACTTTTCTAGACTTGATGAACTCGTTTTCCCTTAACTCAACATTATAAAATGTGTTTAATAACATTATCACATCAATCTACTTTGACACATAAAGTGTAATGAGGTACTATGGATATTGGTACATGTAATTTCAAAAGTTTACTTATAATAATGTTGAAGGATTCATACGTAAACCCTAGATGATGCCTAGGTACCCACCAAACAAACTAGTGCTATTGGAGTTCTCAAGACAAGTAATTGAGTTTTATGAAGCTTTTCTTCAAGCTCATAAGAAAGGAAAAACAAAGATCCCCAAATGAGCATGAGGTGAAAAGGAGGTCATATGTATAATTGTCCCTTACACACACACCCCATTAAAACAAAGACCCTCTTTTCTTTTCTTGGTTTTATCACTTTTGGGTTTTAGGTTAGTGTGTTTTGTAACTATAGAAATACAATATTCAATAGTTTATTATATTAGACATATTATTATATTATTTAATATAATACTGATTTTTCTATTTGTTTTTTATTACAACTTGTTGATATAATACAATCATTATTTTTAACATCAAACTTTTATTATTATTATTTATTTTCTTTACTATATTTCCTCTCTCCCCTTATTTCCTTTGATTTTTTGGGGTAGTGTCCTCGAACCCTTCCAACACCCTCTCTTACTTCGACCCAAGTTTGGGTATACAATTTTCATTCTTCTCTCTAGCCTAAATTAATAATTTTAGAAATTTTGAAGTACTAAAATGAGTGTAGCTTGAATTTGAAACCATTTGACAAACACTAATATGAAATCTTTTGGAATTTTAAAGTGGTACAAAATGAAAGTGACTTATCTTAGAATTTTAAGAGTTACTATGAGAATTTTTAAAATAATAGAATATGGATAATTAGACAAAAAATCTTTGCCAATTAATTTGATAGCATTTTAAATCTTAACTTGAATCTGTAAAATCTATTGCTCTTAAATGAACTCTTACCAATCCATATAGAATCTATTGCTTTTAAATGAACTCTTACCAACCGGTTATTAACTCATGTAAACATGGATATTTAATAATTGATATTCAAATATAGTAGCAACAAGTTAAACAATCCATAACGGCTATTTTCTTGAGGGAAAAGTGGTACATAATCCTTTTTTTTTTTTAAGAAAAATTAAAGAGAGGACGGGATTAGAAGCTCTCCCTGCTCAAATTACGATAAGTTGTCGGGATCTCTAACTGATGGGATTTCTATCTGCTAGGATCAAGAAAGCCTAAAACTGTTTTCCCGACCTCAATTGATTTTATATACCAAGCAAAAATCAAGAATCCGTGAATTAAACTATCTAAGGAAAAGCAGCATGTTAACAACATGCGATGATTGACATCCATGCTAGTTTACGTGAACTAAGCTATCTAAGCAACAACAACATGCGATGATTGACATACAAGTTAGTTTTCGTGAACTAAGCTATCTAAGCAACAACAGCCTTTTAACAACATGCGATGATTGACAATTGACATGCATGTTGCTAACTAAAGCAACAACCGTTTGATTTATTTTCCAGCAATAAGCTAGCTAAAGTAAACTGCAGTTTGCTTGCTTTCACCGCCCTTATCACTCTAGGAGCAACAGCAGTTAAGTCTGCCTTTCATCACAATTTCCTTTTCTGCGGGTGGCTATATAGTTGTAAATCCATGCATTGATCAACAGTGAATAGGACTATCTCTCTGATCTGCAAGGAAATTTACACTCTTGCACACATTAATCTTTGCTCTATTGCCTTTGATCCCGAGAGTGCTAATTTCTTTCTTCTTGGAGCACAGATTAGCGAGTTCAGATCAATCAGGATGCCAGCCTGCTTTTTATATTCGTGTCAATGCGGTCTCGCCCACAGGAAAAGACAGGATGGACCCGGCGGTGGTGAACACCAAGTTACCTTCCTTTCTCATGCTTAACCTACTCCGTTACCAGATCCTCACCGCCGACGATTGCTTACCCACTCGTCTTCACGGCAAAGGGTTTGGTCATCACCGCTGTGCAATGAGTCAGATTTCCTACCGAACGCCAAGGCGACATCGATGCAGTACCGCCACAACGCAACCTCCTCGAGGTGGTGTTCTCGGTTTGCTCAGCGGTGACCACCAAACCCTTGCCGTAAAGAGGAGTTTAAGCATGACACCGGAGCATTTCGGTGGTCGTATGGTAACGGAGCAGCGTAAGCGTGACCCATGAAGGAACGACCTGGCGAAAAATGTTTTAGGACCAGCTTCATTCTCTCATCTTCGTCAAATTTCTGTGCGACCATCATCTCGTTCAAAACTGAGTATGGGGTACCCTTACGTTCTCTTTTATTTAATAATTGCTATGTCTTTGCAGCTTTCTCAGTAAACTCTCGAGACTTTGCCAAATTTAACTCATGGCTTGAATTCCAACTTCACCTCTGGGCATCAATTTCGTGAAGGTACCGAAGTTAGTCCTTTATCACTTCAATTTACTGTTAATTGAAGATCTTTGATGTTTTGATTAACGAGCAACATTGTGGTTGTTGAATATTGTTATCTTGTTATTCAGTTCCAACTGGGCCTAACAATCGATGCAAGTTTGAGGATCTGATATCACGTTCAGAGGACTTTGGAGGAGGATATATGCAATTCGTAATGGGTATCTATTGTATGCATACAAGCAGTGGACTATTGTGCTTGTTGATCTTGACCACATTGAATATTCTGTTTCTTTCACCATTGCCTGCAATGTATGCGAGTGCGAGGAAGTCACCAACTGTCCACCCTAACAGACAAGTATTTCCTGGTTTCATGGCCGGAAATTTCTATTTTAAGATATAATTGTGTAGTAGTTTAGAGAGAGTAGTCACAACAGACGATAATGAGATATAGGAAAAGATGGATCATCTTAAGAACTAGTAATATTATTTATTATATAATAATATTTTAAATTTTTTTTTATAGTATATTACCTAAAATAATATTATATAACAATAACATTATATATATATATATATATAATAATACAATTTTATATTATAAGTATATTATATAAAAGTATTATACTATAATAGTATATAATAATAGCATAGTATTATATATTATATTATATTATATCAATAAGTTATCTATAATATATTATAATATATTATTTTTTATATATTATTATTTAATAAAATGATAACATAAAAACAAAAATTGTATTATAAATTTATATCATGGTATATTATATAATAATAATATAATATATTATCATATAATATACATTACATTATAATATATTAAAGTATATATATTATGTTGTATAATATTATATAATATGAAGTATATATATTATTATGATATAATATTATAATAAAATTAAAATTTAATAAATATAATATCATATATTATATATAAATATTATAATATATAATTCTATAATTTTCTTAAGAACTAGTAATATTATATATTATATAATATTGTAAATTTGTATTATAAAGTTATGATATTATTATATTATATACATTATATATCTGGTTGTTATGATATAATATTATACAAATTATATGATATATATATATATTATATTTATTATTTTGGTCATTTTATTATAATAATATATAATATGTATAACATAATATTTTCTAAGAGATATTTATATTATTTTGATATAATATTATAAGAGAATTAAAATTTAATAATATAACATGATATATTATATTATACATAAAATATTATAAATTCATATTATAATAGTATATTAAATTTACATATAATAATATATATTACATTATATACTTATAATAATATCAACTATAGTATATAAAAATATATATTATATATGATATTATTATAATATAATTTTATATAATAATAACGATAATATTATATTATTAAATTATAATATATATAAAAATAATGTATAATATTATTATAATAATAAAATAATATCATCTATTAGATTATAATATACTATATTACTATGAAGTTATATTATAGTATAATATATATAATAATAATAATCTAATATTAGATTATAATAATATCTTATAGGTATATTATAGATATACAGGAGAATTAAATCTCTGTTTTCAGATCTTCAAATTTACCCTAAACACTATTTCTTTGTTTTCTTAACATTTTAATTTTAACAATATTTCAATAATCTTTGATTAATTATTCTAACTATTTCTATGCAGGTTGATATACCATTAATCTTTTCAAACATTCAAGGAAGAAATTTACTAAAACTTAAAAAGAAGAAAACCTGGATAATCTAGAAATCGAGCTGAAATGCACTTTGAAACCTTTTGCTGATTCCTCTATTAATTTTCCAGACTTCGACAGTGAAATTCCAATCAAGCCAACTTCAAAACATGCTTGTGAACAAAATATTAAAGAAAAATTCTTCTGAAAACAATTGCTGTAAATCAAGACTGCTAAAAACTGCTACCGTAAGAAATCTTCACGTGAATGCACAATTCCCCAAAATCCAAAAGATATAAATTCATGCAATCCAGATTTCCAATCATTCCATTTTAATTAATAGTTTCATTTGCATTGTAAATAACTCATTCAGTTCAACTCATTCTTAAAATATCAAAACAAACCTTTAACTGACAATCAAAGATCCTTATCTCATCAAAAATATCTTGCTTTAAAAGATATCTATTTCACACAATTAAATTTGCACAATTAAAACAACAATAATATTATTTTAATTAAAACATTGGAGAGAAATAACTTATTTAATTAAACTTAATAAATTAAATCATTAACGTTGGTTAAAACATTAATAAACATTTAATAAAATTAAATATTATATTTGTAAACACAAAACAATATATATTTGAACATGACAAGACAAATTGGGCTATATGGGGTAACACAGGGATACTCGTTCAAAAACAAACGATGGTTTAAAAGGACCTGTCAATACCTCCAACAACATATTTATAATGTATTAGGGTAGACTCGGACCTGACAAGCAGGTGGAGCTGTTACCCGGTACCTGTGTCTGCAGGAAAACATCCAGGTTAAAACATGTATATATATAAACTCATGTTCGAAAACACACCGTGAATAAGAATTGCAGCATAGCAGGGTACTCGCGAATGAGTAATGCTACACTGTCTTATCCACTGACACAAACGAGCAAGATCAATCATATACAATCATAACAATATGATAACATAAGAAATAATCATAACTAATAAGCCATATCATGAATGAATCTATCATAGTATCATTAAACCAACATAACCAAATAACCAAGATGTCAATCTATCATTCACAAAATCAAAACAACGTAGTATCACAATGAACTAAGCATCTAACAAAAAGAATCAAACTAAACAGTATGTCTAAACTGGAGGGGCACTACATTCCATAAGCCATTTATAGTCTCCATCCATATTACAGGTGCACGCTTTTAGTCTCATCCATTTCTATTCGATTAAATTGTTCACATTTCTAGGTGTTTTTGTATTACACAATGTGTTTTCAAACAAGTTACATTTCTTAGGTTTTGCATACTTAATTAGTCAATTTCATCATCTAGTTGCATTTAGATCATTTCATTCAGTTTTAATTTCATCATGCGTACCTTAGATTGAGTGAACCACATCAATTTTAAGGGTATATCTTCCTCATTTTAGGTGAAAGATCCTAGCAGTGCAAGAGAAGCACATAGACCTTTCATAAAATCTATGGTTCACTATGCGGTAAAGGAAGATTCTCAAGGCTAAAATAAATTTTGAGTATTGGGAAGTGCTCCAAGATAAAATTTGCTATATCGACACCACCCTTAGATAATAGCCAAGGAATATTTGAATCACTATATGACAGTTAATGATGTATTTTCCATGAAGTTGGTAAGAACCATCAAAGGAGATAAAATCCAAAATAATCTACTTTGACACATAAAGTGTAATGAGGTACTATGGATATTGGTACATCTAATTTCAAAAGTTTACTTATAATAGGGTTGAAGGATTCATACGTAAACCCTAGATGATGCCTAGGTACCCACCAAATAAAATAGTGCTATTGGAGTTCTCAAGACAAGTAATTGAGTTTTATGAAGCTTTCTTTCAAGCTCATAAGAAAGGAAAAACAAAGATCCCCATTTTTATAGGAATATATGAATACAATTCATTGAAGCATGCTAAAGGAGTAGAAGAGGAATTGAAAGCATATAGATTACAAATTTTAAACTTGGCAAGGCAAAAATATGACCTAGTGGGAAGACTTCACAAAGAAATCAATAAGAGGACCCTCTTTTCTTTTCTCGGTTTTATCACTTTTGGGTTTTAGGTTAGTGTGTTTTAT
This sequence comes from Sequoia sempervirens, assembly GCA_007258455.2. NCBI lineage: Eukaryota > Viridiplantae > Streptophyta > Pinopsida > Cupressales > Cupressaceae > Sequoia > Sequoia sempervirens. Next base: position 8,595 of record VDFB02128699.1, read on the forward strand.
AACTATAGAAATACAGTATTCAATAGTTTATTATATTAGACATATTATTATATTATTTAATATAAGATTGATTTTTCTATTTGTTTTTAATTACAACTTGTTGATATAATACAATCATTATTTTTATCATCAAACTTTTATTATTATTATTTATTTTCTTTACTATCTTTCCTCTCTCCCCTTATTTCCTTAACTTTGATCTTTTGGGGTAGTGTCCTCGAACCCTCCCAACACCCTCTCTTACTTCTACCCAAGTTTGGTAATACAATTTTCATTCTTTTCTCTAGCCTAAATTAATAATTTTAGAAATTTTGAAGTACTAAATTGAGTGTAGCTTGAATTTGAAACCATTTGACAAACACTAATATGACATCTTTTTGAATTTTAAATTGGTACAAAATGAAAGTGACTTATCTTAGAATTTTAAGAGTTACTATGAGAATTTTTAAAATAATAGAATATGGATAATTAGACCAAAAATCTTTGCCAATTAATTTGATAGTATTTTAAATCTTAACTTAAACCTGTAAAATCTATTGCTCTTAAATGAACTCTTACCAATCCATATAGAATCTATTGCTTTTAAATGAACTCTTACCAATCGGTTATTAACTCAAGTAAATATGGATATTTAATAATTGATATTCAAATATAGAAGCTACAAGATAAACAATCCATAACGGCTATTTTCTTGAGGGAAAAGTGGTACATAATCCTTTTTTTGTTTAAGAAAAATTAAAGAGAGGACGGGATTAGAAGCTCTCCCTGCTCAAATTACGATAAGTTGTCGGGATCTCTAACTGATGGGATTTCTATCTGCCGGGATCAAGAAAGCCTAAAACTGTTTTCCCGACCTCAATTGATTTTATATACCAAGCAAAAATCGAGAATCCGTGAATTAAGCTATCTAAGGAAAAGCAGCATGTTAACAACATGCGATGATTGGCATCCATGCTAGTTTACGTGAATTAAGCTATCTAAGCAACAACAGCCTGTTAACAACATGCGATGATTGACATGCATGTTAGTTTTCGTGAACTAAGCTATCTAAGCAACAATAGCCTTTTAACAACATGCGATGATTGACAATTGACATGCATGTTGCTAACTAAAGCAACAACCGTTTGATTTATTTTCCAGCAATAAGCTAGCTAAAGTAAACTGCAGTTTGCTTGCTTTCACCGCCCTTATCACTGTAGGAGCAACAGCAGTTAAGTCTTCCTTTCATCACAATTTCCTTTTCTGCGGGTGGCTATATAGTTGTAAATCCATGCATTGATCAACAGTGAATAGGATTATCTCTCTGGTCTGCAAGGAATTTTACACTCTTGCACACATTAATCTTTGCTCTATTGCCTTTGATCCCGAGAGTGCTAATTTCTTTCTTCTTGGAGCACAGATTAGCTGGTTCAGATCAATCAGGCTGCCTTGCGGACGGGCTCCCAGCCTGCTTTTTATATTCGTGTCAATGCGGTCTCGCCCACAGGAAAGGACAGGATGGACCCGGCAGTGGTGAACACCACGTTACCTTCCTTGCTCATGCTTAACCTGCTCCGTTACCAGATCCTCACCGCCGACGATTGCTTACCCACTCGTCTTCACGGCAAAGGGTTTGGTCGTCACCGCTGTGCAATGAGTCAGATTTCCTACCGAACGCCAAGGCGACATCGATGCAGTACCGCCACAACGCAACCTCCTCAAGGTGGTGTTCTCGGTTTGCTCAGCGGTGACCACCAAACCCTTGCCGTAAAGAGGAGTTTAAGCATGACACCGGAGCATTTCGGTGGTCGTGTGGTAACGGAGCAGCGTAAGCGTGACCCATGAAGGAACGACCTGGCGAAAAACGTTTTAGGACCAGCTTCATTCTCTCATCTTCGTCAAATTTCTGTGCGACCATCATCTCGTTCAAAACTGAGTATGGTGTACCCTTACGTTCTCTTTTATTTAATAATTGCTATGTCTTTGCAGCTTTCTCAGTAAACTCTCGAGACTTTGCCAAATTTAACTCATGGCTTGAATTCCAACTTCACCTCTGGGCATCAATTTCGTGAAGGTACCGAAGTTAGTCCTTTATCACTTCAATTTACTATTAATTGAAGATCTTTGATGTTTTGATTAACGAGCAACGTTCTGGTTGTTGAATATTGTGATGTTTTGATTAACAAGCAACGTTGTGGTTGTTGAATAGTGTTATCTTGTTATTCAGTTCCAACTGGGCCTAACAATCGATGCAAGTTTGAGGATCTGATATCACGTTCAGAGGACTTTGGAGGAGGATATATGCAATTCGTAATGGGTATCTATTGTATCCATACGAGCAGTGGACTATCGTGATTGTTGATCTTGACCACATTGAATATTCTGTTTCTTTCACCATTGCCTGCAATGTACGCGAGTGCGAGGAAGTCACCAACTGTCCACCCTAACATACAAGTATTTCCTGGTTTCATGGCTGGGAATTTCTATTTTAAGATATAATTGTGTAGTAGTTTAGAGAGAGTAGTCACAAGAGACGATAATGAGATATAGGAAAAGAGGGATTATCTTAAGAACTAGTAATATTATTTATTGTATAATAATATTTTAAATTTATCTTATAGTATATTACCTAAAATAATATTATATAACAATAACATTATATATATATATATATAATAAGTATAAGTATATAAAATACAATTTTATATTATAACTATAAGTATATTATATAAAAGTATTATACTATTATAATATATCATAATAGCATAGTATTATATATTATATTATATTATATAGATAAATCATCTATAATATATTTTTTTTTATATATTATATATTATTATTTAATAAAATGATAACATAAAAATAAAAATTGTATTATAAATTTATATCATGGTATATTATATAATAATAATATAATATATTATCATAATAATATACATTATAATATATTAAAGTATATATATTATGTCGTATAATATTATATAATATGAAGTATATATATATATATATATATTATGATATAATATTATAATAAAATTAAAATTTAATAAATATAATATCATATATTATATTATATTATATATAAAAATTATAATATGTAATTCTATAATTTTCTTAAGAACTAGTAATATTATACATTATATAATATTGTAAATTTATATTATAAAGTTATGATATTATTATATTATATACATTATATATCTGGTTGATATGATATAATATTATACAACTTATATGATATAATATATATATATATTTATTTATATTTTTGATCATTTTATTATAATAATATATAATATGTATAACATAATATTTTCTAAGAGATATTTATATTATTTTGATATAATATTATAAGAGAATTAAAATTTAATAATATAACATGATATATTATATTATACATAAAATATTATAAATTCATATTATAATAGTATATTAAATTTACATATAATAATATATATTACAGTATATACTTATAATAATATCTACTATAGTATATAAAAATATATATTATATATAATATAAGTATATTATATATGATATTATTATAATATAATTTTATATAATAATAACCATAATATTATATTATTAAATTATAATATATATAAAAATAATGTATAATATTATTATAATAATACAATAATATCATCTATTAGATTATAATATACTTTATTACTATGAAGTTATATTATATTATAATATATATAATAATAATAATCTAATATTATATTATAATAATATCTTATAAGTATATTATATGTAAGAATATATTATATATTATATATAATATAAATTTATAATATATATTATTATAATAAAGAGATCAAATAAAAAGAAAAATTATATATTATATCATATAAGTTGTATAATATTATATAACAATAGCTATATATTATTCTAATATAATGTTATAAAAAAATTAAATTTAATAATATAACATGATATATTATATTATATATAATAGTGTTATACTATAATATTATATAATAATACAATAATATTATATATTTGATTATGATATATACTATAATAATATAGTAAATTATACTAGTATATAATAATATACCATAATACTATAAATTTATCTTATAGTATACTGTATACAATAATATTATACTATATAATATTATATTATATTAATATATTTGTAGGAATTAATGGTGACTCCCCAACACCCCCAAGATCAGTTGTGACCAAAACAACTTCCACAAGAGAGAGAATGGCCAGAAAGCTTTCTTCACAATGCAAGATTGATTAATGGTTGAATAGTTATTTCTTGATTGCAAATGTACATGAGATTCCTTGCTTATAAAGGCAAGGTTGAAAGATAGAAATGAACATGATGTTGACAAATGTCATAATCCTTTGACATGAGACAACCAACAACCTAATCACCTAGGAAATTATGCATCCTAGCTAGATAAGATAAGTTCTGCATAAGCCAACTAAGCGTTCTAGAAAGAATCTTTTTTTTTAAGTAAAATTAACATGTAAATATGTCCCCTAATTTACCTAGTGAGTGAATTAGCTAGGTACAAGAAAATTATTCACACCAACACCCCCCCTTAAGTGCAACTTAGGGAGAAGATTATTATGAAAATTGTGCAAAGACTATGACTACAGGTCCCAGCTACTAGGCCATGTTAGGTAACCATTTACAATGCAAATGAAAATATGCATTCTCTCACAAGCAAAAAAATGGAGAAAACTATGTGGGACAAAACTCCTCTCCAAAAGAGAGAAAAAAAAAATGATGTATGGAGGACTCAATGATACCCCCAAGGAAAACATGCATCATGTATATACAATCAATTACCCACCCATAAGAGGGAAGTAGATAGATAAGAAATCCCCCCCATGATGAAGAAGCTCCAATGGCGATGAAGAATTCCTGAAAACAAAAGACGACCCAATGTCTGCAAGCAACACTTCTTCCCTTAGGAAGAAACAAATGCATAAGCTAATGTAGAAGCCACTCCATGTCCAACTGAAAGGAGGGAGCATAGATGCTCAACATGTATGCCTCTGAAAAATGAGGAAGATCCTCTAAGCTTGAATGAGCCACAACATAATCATGGTCAAACTGAACCAAGAAACATGACAAATCAGGTGAAGGAGGAGACTTATGAATGCCAATCTCCAAAGAAAAAGTAGATGGAATAATAGTTGTGCTAAAATTGTCATCAAAAAGGAGAGAAATCCCCTCAAGTGTGTCCTCCAAATCTGTAGTATGAGACTCCATGAATAAGTTAGAAATCCCTTTCAAATACTCATCCCACAAAGCAAGATCTGAAAACCTATGATCATCCTGTTGAATAGAAGCAACGATGGCTGAAGGAGTAGGAGGTGGAGGAGTAGGAAGCTTAGCACTGGTTCTAGAATACCAAGGTGTAGTTGACTAACCTTCTCCTCACTATCATGGTTCACACTCAATGGAGTGTGTGATGAAGTCAAAGGAACATTATCATCTTCTGAAGCAAGATGTGAAAAGGAATATACATGAGATGAATGATCAGCCATCTCGATAGCAATAATATCCCTAGACTCCAAGTAACCTATGTACACCTTATCTAGAGTGAACTCAACTATTTTACCTTGACCCCCATGAGTAATTTGGTAAATTGAAAGGAGATTAGTGGACAAGGAAGGAACACAAAGTACATCATTGAAATTCCCTTTTCCCATATAAATAAAACCCTTCCCACTTACCTTCATATATTTATTGTTACCCATCAATATATGAGGCAAATTACAGGGCTCAAAAGAAGAGAACATATACATAGAAGATTCCATATGATGAGATGCACCTGAATCAAGAAGCCATCTATGAAATGCAAGACTTGTAGATGCCAAGAGTGCTTTTCCTTTCATCTTGTGTAGCCCAAAAGTACATCCTGTGTCTTGTAATTGAGATGACGATGAGAGAGATGTTGATTGAGATGTCGAAGAGGAAGTAGCAGACACTGATGAGGGTAGCTTAATTTTATTCTTTTGAAGAAGGTGTGTCAGCTCATGAATCTTCTTATTATAACATCTATGCTCATCATATCCTAACCTTTTACAATATGCACATTTTGACTTCTTCTTTTTAGATGATTCCTCTTTAGAAGAGGGTGTGGACTAAGGAGTGCTATGTGAAGGAGAATCTTTACCTTGCTCATTAGACTTGCGTGCCTTGTTTTGCTTCTTACCTTTTCCAATTAAATTGTTTGTCTCTTTTGAAAAGAGAGCATGAGGTTTAGTAGACTTCAATGTTCCCATGTGTACCAACTTTGCTTGTTCCCTTGTGAGTTGAGTTGTAAATTCATAAAGAGAAGGCATTTTGTATGCATTGCTAAGAGGATCCATTGTAGCATAGAATGTAGAAACAAACACTGAATAATCAGGACCAAGCTTCGCAAGAATATAAAGTATCAACTGTTCATCCTCTTTAGCTAAAAATTGAAAATATGAAAATATGGAAACAAATTTGCAAAAACTACATGAGTAAATCTGAAGTTCTCTTGAATACCTTTTCGATGCTGCAAAATTTGGGAAAAAACAGAGAACGGAGCACAAAGATACGAGCTCAGAAGCAGAAAATGATGATCAGGCTTGAACCTAGAAAAAGGGGCACAAAGCTACAAAATCTCTAAAAAACATCTACACCACTAAAAAATTCAGGTCTTCACCTTTCCAATGATATTTCGCTTGAAAAATTTCACCTCCATATGTAAAAGTTGTGAAAAAATGAAAAAAAGTCCTATAAATAGGCCCTTGGGGGCCAATAGATATGCATCAAGACTAAACAGGTGCACATATTTGGCACCAGGGGCTAAAACACGGTCACTAGTATGACCTTGGGTGTAATAGCAAGTTTTAAAGAAAATTACATGGTCAGGCTTAATACATGGTCGGCCAAGGACAATAAAATACCAAATAGCAAATGTCCCCCTTCTTGTACAAAGATTTTGATAAAAAGTGTTTAATATTAAAAGGAAAAGGTTATATATATACCTGCGGTGCATAATGAAGTCTCATGCCGAGCAAGGTGATATGACAGCCAAGAATGCTGACGCGAATGATGATGGAAGGTACTCCTAATAAATGTGTACACTGATGTGATGGCCGGCCAGATCTACGGTACCATACGCTGACACAGAAAGCCAATGAGGAGAAGCGACTAGTGGGAAATGAAGGGGCCAACAAAGGATTTCGGCCAGAGTACAACTCATAGATTAGGACCCCTGCTAGAATTGATGTCCTTCGCACAAGCCAGTGGAGAAATGACATCGACCAATAGCGAGATGTACCTGTGATTGATTTGGAGGTCGATGGTACCTCTCCACGGATGATGTTGATCAATCAATACAAATTTCCTTTTATTGGTAATTGTAGCTGGATGTGATGCCTTGACTATCGAGCTGGGGAAATGACACCAAATATTCCACGGAATCGATACTATGCAACTAGTATGATGTGATGACGCCGATGACTTGTACTGCCTACGTACAAAAGATAGGTACCAAAAGATCTGCATATAGAGGTCGATGTGACCAGATCAGACCAGTTTGAGCAATTATAAATATCGATTGTACAAACCTTAGCCTGCGGCTGCTCAAATCATGTCGATGCAACCTATACCAAAAATGTGGAATATTTCGCAAATGATGCCGACAATATATACGCAGATTTCGATCAGACTTTTAATAGCCCAAATAATTTTTGAAAAACTTTAGCCCGAAAATTTATCAAAGCCTAGAATAAATTAATTTTTTCCCAAATATATTTGCACAAAACTATATGAAAATCATAGTCCGTTAAAATTTGCCTCAAATTTTAAAAAATACCATAGAAATATTTTTCCAATTTTTTTTTTGCAAAAATAAGAAAATCGTACCTCTCAAAAGGTTGTTCGAGCAAAAAAAAATTTCCTGAAAAATAATTTTACCCAAAATAGGTGAATTTATAGTCAAAATTAATCTACGGAACCTTTTGAACTCAACCATGAGGTTATTGAAACCCCAATCTGCAACCAACAAAATCTTGAAGCTAAAATATCAACCTCAGATCTGGGAAAGAATCTGTAACACCTGGAGTGCTTTGATACCATGTAGGAGTTAATGGTGACTCCCCAACACCCCCAAGATCAATTGCAACCAAAACAACTTCCACAAGAGAGAGAATGGCCAGAAAGCTTGCTTCATAACACAAGATTGATTAATGGCTGAATAGCTATTGCTTGATTACAAATGTACATGAGATGCCTTGCTTATAAAGGCAAGGTTGAAAGATAGGAATGAACATGATGTTCAAAAATGTCATAATCCTTTGACATGAGACAACCAACAACCTAATCACCTAGGAAATGATGCATCCTAGCTAGATAAGATAAGTTCTAGATAAGCCAACTAAGCCTTCTAGAAAGAATCTTTTATCCTAAGTAAACTTAACATGTGAATATGTCCCTTAATCTACCTAGTGAGTGAATTAGCTAGGTAAAAGACAATTATTCAGAGCAACAATATTATAAATATATCATGATAATATACCATTATATAATAGAAATATATTACATATAATAATATTTTACTATACTATTATATAATACCATAATAATGTCTTGTCTAAAAATTAAACCCCATAACTTGAACATGATAAAATCATTTTTTTTAAAATCTACTCATAGCAATTATCTATGGCTAAACATTGCATCTAACCAACAAACATTCGAAAGTGACTCATGCAACATTTTATTGGATGTGTCGCTAGAGAGGTGGCTAGGGAAGTGATAATGAATAGGGACAAGAAGCTCACCACACACATTCCTTGATAAAATGTTGAATACAGTGAGGAGATCAATATTTTGGGTCATGCAAGATTGAAAAACTTTCTTAGACACTAAATTCATTAGGAATGGTGTAACGCTGCACCATGCAAACCTAGATGAAGCTGCAATTTACTACTCAAACGTACTAATTTTTTTTCTTAAGAACAATTAACATGCAAGTTCACTACCCATTGCCAACAACCTCTAAGGTTACGAGACAGATTACTTAAACCCAAACAAGGAATATGAATTAAAAAAAACATTCAATTACTTAACAAATTAAGAAACTTATACATTCCAAACATGATAAATTACATCAAGAATAAAAGATACCACATGTTTCCAATAATATGATTTACAATGCGCTTACAAAAATCATTCCCTAAATGAGGTAAATCCAATCAGCATGGTTACAAATTCCGTCTTCCACCTCAATACAAAGAAGGGTAAGAAATTAAAATAATAACTAAAAATAATAAAGCATGAAAGTATTGGATCCCATGAGCTCTCCAACTGGAAATCTCATCCACGAACAAGAATATGACCCAACAGATTAAGATGCATGTTCCACCCAACCGTGTGATACCCAAAGGCTCACCCCCTGTGCTACGAGATAGTAACAAATATTCCTAGGAAAGACCATCTACCTCTAGACACAGGCTAACTCAAACTGACACAACCAATCACATGAACCATACAACCATAAGGATAACAGAAGTAGGACTCCAACATCACTAACATAAGTCACACTATTTCTAGAAATATAATAGATCGAGTATGTTACGAAAACCATACACTTAAAACCAAATACCCGCTGTTGTCATAGAATGAGTGTCATCACATAGCTTGACATGGGATTTCCTTTGGGAATCTTCATAGGCTCCAACCCCCACTATGGGTTATCCTGGTGGCCTCAACCGAATCTTGAAACCCATACTCACTCATGTAGAATCAAATACCTCTCATAAAGGCAAGATAGATGACCTTGCCATTTCAGGCCTTCCACTCATCCCAAGCCTATACGAGCACTTGTGTCGATGAGTGACGCTTAATTATCTTAATTAGTGTGAAATACTACCTAGCTTCTAAGTACATTGATTTAGTTATCACTTGATTAAACCACCTCCGAAGGCTATCCAATTTACCTCTTTGGGCTCTGGCCCCTAATAAAAGCCACTCTTCTACATGAAAACATACCAAACAAAACCAATGACCAAGGGAATCCCATGCATACCAACACGATAAAACCACTCCAAATCTAAGAGGAACACATAAAGAAAAATCACCCCAAACACTAGAGACAACAAAAAAAATTTAAATGTTTTGGTTTCAATTCATGTTTCTTGTTTGGGTTTTAAAGTTATCTTAGTTTCGTAACCTTAGAGGTTGTTGGCATTGGGTAGTGAACTTGCATGTTATTTGTACTTAAACAATAACCCTATAGATCCTCTCACACAACAAAAAAGTCATGGTGTTGGTATTTCCCTTTGATATAAATCACAAGCCTTCACTCAACATCAACAATCTGACACAATACACTCCTAAATCATCCTAAATAGTCATCCATCCTAAATTTCCTGACACTAGTGGTCTTGAACATCATCCTTTCCACAATATGAAAAAAACAACAAAATCTTCACTTAATGTCAATGTCATCTCATAAGATACCAATGATTTGTATTTGATAGATTTTCCCTTCTCTTGTATGAGTGAGAATAAAATATCAGTCTACAGAAACTTGTGTAAGTATGACATCTACTACTAAGAAAGATGCATCTTTGACGCATGCCACAACACCACCTTCTACCATTTATAAAGAGGGGATCTTTTCGAGACTCATCCAAGTTCACTTGACAACCCTTCCCCTTGAACTCAAAATAAATGTTCTTATAAGACTTCATTCTATTCCTATCATAGAGTTCATGGTCACTCCACTAATGAATGCAAAGCTTTGAGTCACAAAATCCAACATTTTTAGGAGTTTTGTATGCTTCCCTCTGTGGGGGCACCTAATTCCTCTAATTTATATCAATTTTCACTCTCGCCTACATTTCATCAATCATTTTGGCTCACCCTTGTCCTACACTCAGTGGGGAAGAGGGGTTATGTAGTCTTATCCTCCTATGTCACCTGTGGTTTCTTCCTTTGGCTAGTCGTTAACCATTCATGAATACATAACAACAATCTTGGGATGTGCATGGCATGACTTAAGTTGGTTTGGATATGACATACTACCCTTTTCATGATGTCGCTTATCCAGAACATATGACTTGGCATAAGTCTTTCCGAGTAAGCTCTCATGCCATATTCTTCTACTTTAAAGCCATTACTCATAGTTATTGTGTTCACAACTACTTTAGAGTATGGGCATACATTACAACTCACATTTCATTGTGCAATTTCTTTCCTGTTGATATGCATTCTTTTCTTGGTGGAGTCATTAGGCTTAATTCCCTCCAGGAGCATGATACTTCTCTAACACATACTCTCTTGGAGATGTTAAGCACAATGTCCCCTAAGATGAGACCTCACACAAACAAAGAAAATCCCTTTAAACAATCCTTACACTATTCTACACTAACAATGTCTATGAGTGTCAAGCTTATGAAGTTTTTCTTATGCCATAGAGCTTGAGAATCATTTTTCACTGTGGCACCTTATTAAAGTTATTAGGAGGTATAAATTTGGTATGGTTTTTGTGGGAAAGCCCATTTCAAGGCATGATTTTTCCCCATATCCACTTGTGTGTTTATGAGCGTATATCGGTCGTATGTGTCTCCTCTTTTAGGATTTCTCACCCAGCGGACAACCAAAAGTTTTGTGGCCTCACAGCGAGTAAACCTTTGGGATTTCCCACCCGGTGGACAACCAAGAGTTCCATCGCCCTAGAGTGAGTATTAATTTCTTTTTGAAAAAACAAACAAGCCTACATCTAATCCACAACTGGTTGGAAAAATGATCAAAGTTTGATCCACCTCACTTTCATTTATTTTTCTCCTAGTTCTTACCGTTGCATGATTATGTATCTTGATGGTTTGACTTCGGATCTTGGATCTCAGGGGCTTGTGCAACCTCCTTTGATCTTTTTCATTCTTTTCCATCTGCATCTATACACTCAAATCTCTCTTGAATGTCAACTTTAGTGTAAGTTTGAAGTAGTTCGTCCTCTCACTAAAGTGGGAGCTAAATGTACCATAGAAAAAAGGAATATTTCTTGATTTGGGGAATAATTGATAATAAATTGGACTTCATGAGTCATTGATTCAGTGTTTTGAGGTGCTTTTGACATCAACACTAGGTCTTGGATTCCTTTAAATGCATTTAACAATGTCTTGTAAAGGTGTTGTAAAGTGTTGTAAAGGAATTTCACACTTTTCTAGACTTGATGAACTCGTTTTCCCTTAACTCAACATTATAAAATGTGTTTAATAACATTATCACATCAATCTAGAAGAACTATAACTTAATTCTAAACTAGTGCTGTAATGTTTCTTGCAGATTCATATTGGTTCTTGTGCCTTTCTAGGCTATGCGGACCCCATTTGAGTTTTGTAAATTGTATTTAATCACACTTTCACATTGAATTTTGTGTCACAAGCCCCAATTGACCTTAACACCATCATTAATAGGCCCCTATTAACCCATATTGTGCATCCCGAGGCATAATTTGATGAAATACCCTACAAAGACACAATATAAACTTTATTTCTTAACTTCGTAGCATCCTAGCTGTCAAAATGGCCCTTATGGGACCCATTTGCCATGGGTGGTGAAAGAGTCCCATTTGGCTCAATTTTTACCTTTGAGTGGGAAAATTTCAAATTCAAGTTTATTATCTTCGCATGCCGGCCTTAGGGATCCAATTAATAGGAAAATAAGGTGAATTGTGTATAAAATCAAGTTTCTGAACCCTGAATTATACCTATTCCTCATCATTCATCCATCATTCTTCCATCTCAAGTCAAGAAAATTTTGGTTTCATTATTTCAAGTCATTAACATAAAAATGATCAAATATTCAAGATCAATCATCATGGCAAGGAAATCAACTCTATTATTGCATGTTTCAATAGATTCTTTCTTCATTTTGGTTTAACTACCTAAAAGGGGTTTGACTAAGGAAAACTCCCATGCCCTAACATCATTAAATATTAGGAATTTTAGAGACGTAGAAATCATTAAATATTGCCTTGCAAAGTTATTTAAGTCATCTCTTCACCGGACAAGTCAAAATACCCACCAAAAGTCACTTTCAGGCCCAGATCTAAAAGTTTTAGAACTAGACACCTAGAGAAGCGGAAAGTGCAAACCGAAAGCTCTAGAATCCACCTTTAAATATTCAAAAATTCTAAAGTGGACTGCATTTTTAGACACCCATTAGTCTAAAAGAGTTTTCAAAATACTTTGACACAACTACGACTAATTCGCCTAAAATGGTGAATGAGTCCCACTAGGCCTAAAATTCAGCATTAATAGCATTCCAAAAGCCATTTCTAGTCTCCATCCATATTATAGGTGCACACTTTTAGTCTCATCCATTTCTATTCAATTAAATTGTCTACATTTCTAGGTATTTTTGTATTACATAATGTGTTTTCAAACAAGTTACATTTCTTAGGTTTTGCATACTTAATCAGTCAACTTCATCATCTAGTTGCATTTAGATCATTTCATTCAGTTTTAATTTCATCATGCTTACCTTAGATTGAGTGAACCACATCAATTTTAAGGGTATATCTTCCTCATTTTAGGTGAAAGATCCTAAGAGTGCAAGAGAAGCACATAGACCTTTCATAAAATCTATGGTTCACTATGCGGTAAAGGAAGATTCTCAAGGCTAAAATAAATTTTGAGTATTGGGAAGTGCTCCAAGATAAAATTTGCTATATCGACACCACCCTTAGATAATAGCCAAGGAATATTTGAATCACTATATGACAGTTAATGATGTATTTTCCATGAAGTTGGTAAGAAACATCAAAGGAGAAAAAATCCAAAATAATCTACTTTGACACATAAAGTGTAATGAGGTACTATGGATATTGGTACATGTAATTTCAAAAGTTTACTTATAATAATGTTGAAGGATTCATACGTAAACCCTAGATGATGCCTAGGTACCCACCAAACAAAATAGTGCTATTGGAGTTCTCAAGACAAGTAATTGAGTTTTATGAAGCTTTTCTTCAAGCTCATAAGAAAGGAAAAACAAAGATCCCCATTTTTATAGGAATATATGAATACAATTCATTGAAGCATGCTAAAGGAGTAGAAGAGGAATTGAAAGCATATAGATTACAAATTTTAAACTTGGCAAGGCAAAAATATGACCTACTGGGAAGACTTCACAAAGAAATCAATAAGAGGATGACTCATGAACTTCACATGGAGGATTATTCGAATGATTATGAAAATGAGCATGAGGTGAAAAGGAGGTCATATGTATAATTGTCCCTTACACACACACCCCATTAAAACAAAGACCCTCTTTTCTTTTCTTGGTTTTATCACTTTTGGGTTTTAGGTTAGTGTGTTTTGTAACTATAGAAATACAATATTCAATAGTTTATTATATTAGACATATTATTATATTATTTAATATAATACTGATTTTTCTATTTGTTTTTTATTACAACTTGTTGATATAATACAATCATTATTTTTAACATCAAACTTTTATTATTATTATTTATTTTCTTTACTATATTTCCTCTCTCCCCTTATTTCCTTAACTTTGATTTTTTGGGGTAGTGTCCTCGAACCCTCCCAACACCCTCTCTTACTTCTACCCAAGTTTGGGTATACAATTTTCATTCTTCTCTCTAGCCTAAATTAATAATTTTAGAAATTTTGAAGTACTAAAATGAGTGTAGCTTGAATTTGAAACCATTTGACAAACACTAATATGAAATCTTATGGAATTTTAAAGTGGTACAAAATGAAAGTGACTTATCTTAGAATTTTAAGAGTTACTATGAGAATTTTTAAAATAATAGAATATGGATAATTAGACAAAAAATCTTTGCCAATTAATTTGATAGCATTTTAAATCTTAACTTGAATCTGTAAAATCTATTGCTCTTAAATGAACTCTTACCAATCCATATAGAATCTATTGCTTTTAAATGAACTCTTACCAACCGGTTATTAACTCATGTAAACATGGATATTTAATAATTGATATTCAAATATAGTAGCAACAAGTTAAACAATCCATAACGGCTATTTTCTTGAGGGAAAAGTGGTACATAATCCTTTTTTTTTTTTTAGAAAAATTAAAGAGAGGACGGGATTAGAAGCTCTCCCTGCTCAAATTACGATAAGTTGTCGGGATCTCTAACTGATGGGATTTCTATCTGCTAGGATCAAGAAAGCCTAAAACTGTTTTCCAGACCTCAATTGATTTTATATACCAAGCAAAAATCAAGAATCCGTGAATTAAACTATCTAAGGAAAAGCAGCATGTTAACAACAGGCGATGATTGACATCCATGCTAGTTTACGTGAACTAAGCTATCTAAGCAACAACAACATGCGATGATTGACATACAAGTTAGTTTTCATGAACTAAGCTATCTAAGCAACAACA
>VDFB02128700.1:0-11806 GCA_007258455.2 Sequoia sempervirens
TTTCAGTTGCATAGTCTTGTTCAGAAAATGTGGCATGGTGATTATTGGTCAAGTAGCCCACCATTTCCTGGAAACGATTGACATCAAGATCATTAGGGACTGTGGTGTTCTGTAAAGCCTTATCGAGAATAGATCGATGCTCGGGAGAAATACACAACAATTCCAAGATTGAGATTTGGGATGGGGTCTTCCCTAACTGGTCAAGGAGGTTATATTGTAACTTGGAAGGCTGTGGTGTGTGCTGCGATGGAGGGCCTTGGATAGTAATCTTAGTACGACAAGTATTGACCGCGCACTCAGGATTTGTATGGATAGTAATGGTATTAATATTCTCATTGGCGGCGCGAAGGCAGTGAATGATTTTTCCACTATTATAATTGTGCTTGATACTCACATAGTTGGCTGACATATTGGTCTTAGTACTCAAACTGGGAATAGTTCCTTTTCCATGGTCATGTAGTGGATTAGAAAAGACTTGATGATCAGTGTTTGATGACTTCGGTTTCTGTCCACCTACTTCTATAATTCTCCTTTCGACAAGATCTTGTATGATATTCTTCAGTTGTCGACAATTTTGTAGGTTATGCCCTTTAGTTCTATGATAATCACAAAAGGAATTATCATCCCACCAAGTTGGTTTAAATTGGCCTGGATCGTATTGTCTTGGTTCCTGCAACTGTATAAGATTATGTTGTAACAGTTGTTTGAATATAGACTCAATGGGTTCCCCTAAGGGAGTGAACTCACGTTTTTGAAATCTCCTTTGTTGTTGTGGACGTTGAGTATTTTGGACCATGTTAGGAGGTTGATTGACAGCATTAAGTGTGTTGGAAAAAGTATGAGGTCCTTGTAATGTGATGAGTG
Source organism: Sequoia sempervirens (assembly GCA_007258455.2). Taxonomy (NCBI): domain Eukaryota; kingdom Viridiplantae; phylum Streptophyta; class Pinopsida; order Cupressales; family Cupressaceae; genus Sequoia; species Sequoia sempervirens. The sequence goes on from VDFB02128700.1 coordinate 865, forward strand.
GTCTTGCTTGTAGCATTTTAGCATCAACTACCCCATCATTGGTGACATTTTACATTCTTGAGACCAAAATGTCATTTTTGTTAGGGGGTGTTTTGTACAATGGGATTTTATTGGATGTTGATGTCTTGAGTTAGCCCTTTTCAATGAGATCGCTTCTCTATTGTAGCCCACTTTCCACTAGTTCCGAAAAGATGCAACAATGTACCCTTAAGTTCCACTCTGAGTTTTGCATGAAGGTTTTCTTGAAACATTGTAACTTTTTGTTTTTCGGGTATCTTGATGGGACACTGACTAGCTATAGTCCTCCATCTCTAGAAGAAAGCGATGAATGTTTCCTTCATCTTTGTGTTGTGTCAATGACACAAGTTTTTCTGTTATCTCATGGTTGATGTTGAGGAGAATTGCTCCACAAATTTCTCAACTTGATTCACCCGAAGATCTAATGCTAGAATCTAGACCCGAAAACCATTCTAGTGCAATTCCCACAAGACTTCTTGGAAACAGCCTCATAAGGTACATGGGATCATAAGCGACATCTATACATATGGTAGAAAATTCCCTTATATGTTCTATTGGATTTCATTTGCCATTGTACTTCGGAAGATTGGGTATGACATATTCATGAGGGAAAGGGGTCATGTACAATGATCTACTCGAAATGGGCATATGTCCTTTGTTGAAAGATTTTCTTAGTTGACCTTGACATGTTATCCATTGCGTTTGTAATTGCATTGTTCAAAAGGCGTCAACTTAAGTGAATATTACTGGGGATTATCATGGATCGGTGTATATATTAAAGAAATCCAAAGTCTATTATTAGGTTTCGATTAAACGTTGGTATTTCAGGTGGGTTTGGATTTAGAATGTTGGTAAAAGTGTTCTGGTCTAGAGTTCACATAAATTGGTGTTGACCTGGGATCTGTGTAAATGTATTCTGGTTCAGAATCTGCGTAAATTGTTGGTGACTTGGAATCTGTGTAAATAGATTATGACCACCGATCTGAGAGAACAGATTCTAATTCAAAATCTGTGTGAATGGATTCTGATTACCAGTTTGGGAGATTGGATTTTGATTGCCATATTGGAAAGAGGGAATACCTCTTGTTTGTGTTATCTGTGGTATAGTACTAGTGACTTGGGCACTAGGTATGGTCATCGACTGTGGTATGGTACTTGTGATACTAGCATGAGGTATGGTCATTGACTGTGAACTTGTGACACCGACATAAGGTGTAGAGGCTGACGTTTTAGGTCTTTTACTCCCAACAAGAGGACCGAAGGGAGTGGATGATGAAGCCCCTATAGTGAAATTAAATCCCGATGTCATGCTAGATGTACCAAATGGGGACGTATCGACTGTCGTACTCTGTGTAGGTGTGCTAGATGGCATAGTTGTGCTGACCTAAGGTATAGTAGTACTAGAAGTCGTGGTATTTGTCCCTTGTGTAGGTTGAGTTTGTAAGGTGCTGATATCAAATCTTGTAGGTAAGGTAGCACCTTTAGGTAGCAATTTGGCTAAAGTGTTGATTTGTGAGTCATTTTGCTGGGTACTCACGAAGGTAAACTCAGTCTGTGGCAGCCTCTATGTCTTCTACTGCAATATGTCCTTGAGTGTTTCTAGTGGTGAATTTGTCTAATAGAGTCTTATGAGGTCTCGAAGAAAATGGATTGATGAATTCATTTGGGTTCGACATCTTTTCTCTCTCTCTTCTCTTAGACCTAGTTTTGACCATGTAAGATTAGCCCAATATGCAAGGAATGCAAAACTACATCTATGGACAATATGACTCTAGTCTATGTTTTTGGGATCTTCCGAATGCAAAATAAGGAATGCTCTAGGATGACACTAATCTACAATCTAAAGATGCAAAGTCTAAGCAAGACCCTAAAGTGATCAATTCTATAAACCCAAGACGGAGGGACCAACTATCTAAAGTCTAACCAAGGCATCAATTTCGTTAAGTCAAGGAACCAATGTAGGACGAGGATCAAAGACAAGTTGAGTTTCCTATTTGGACTGATGAGCTAGGAGGACTCTCTATAGGACAAAGGATGAAATAATAAGACTAGGTTCAATGGCAGATTTTGTTGACGCTATGATTTTTCTAGAGTGTAGATGATGGACCTATTCTAAAGTTTGCAAAAGTGACCTTCCTAGAAGTTTGAACTAAACCAAAAAAAATTATTCTAAGATGAGACCAAACTCTGAATTAGGACAACTAAGAAAATGACTAAATGAACCTAAAGGATGCAAAATTGAGCAAAATCGTTTACTGTTTCTGTTCAAGGACCATTTGTGGGATGCCAACTGAAAGACTGGTATAATCATGTTGACTAGACAGTGATCGTGAATTCTGGTTTTCTGATAATCAGACAAATGCGTCGCAGGAATTCACATATGCGGTTAAGTTTACCAGTTGCGGTTTTCCATTGATCAATTATGTTTCTCTGGAAAAGTTCAATGTGTGACTCCAATAGATGCAGTTAACTATCTAACAGATGTGGCTCGTGATGAAAATTGTGACTCAGAATATAATGCATGTGGTTTTTTGCAAAGCAATTGTGAGCTAAACTATCATATGCGACTCTACGCTAGACAGATGTGACCGATACTGACAGATGCGACTAAAAGCCAAACAGATGCGACTCGACGTTAAACAGATGCAACTCTAAATAACAGATGTGACTCAACATTAAACATATGTGACTCAAAAAATCAATTGCGACCTTCTGGTGAACAGTTGTGACTCTGTGTATTTTCAGTGATGAGATTTTAAAACCTACTTTGTTTTCCGTGATCAAATTTTGGCAAACAAGAAAAATCATAAGACAAAGTGTTTTTAGTTTGATTTTGGACTCAAAGAACGTTTAAGTTGACAACAGACAAGCACATCCTAATAGGCCAAAGGCCTAGGGTTTGTATACTTGGTATAGCCCACCGAAATACCCCGGATTGGTGATAAACACCTTTCCTTCTTGAGAGCGGATAGCTTAGAAATTTGGTGGCATTGGCTCCCCTCCACGGCTCATTAACGTCTTTCGAGCACACCAATTTTGAATTCGTGGGCAATGACCTCCCAAGAACTGCTATCTCTACTCAAGGGGATCAGTAGTGAGTGTCTTCGGGCATGATACTGTACCCTGCACTATACCAAGCAAAGGCCAATAGAATGGTTGGACACTAAAACAAAAGGTGTTTAATACGGGAATTCCGTTCGTGGGGCATGATCCACACGGCGAGAGTCCCCTTTCGGATCCATCTCATCGGAACCACTCTCGTGATTCTTGGGTTTTCCCCAAGAACCCACTTTTATATACCAGCTGGAAGTCCCTCGGGTTCAGGGTGCTACCGGTCTGAGTCGTTCTGGGGTGAGTACTTTTTCCCACCAGAACATGCCCAAGTTCTAGAGTTGGCAACCGTTTCTCTTACACCTAGGATCACACGGATGCGCAAGGGGAGAGGATACTTCGATGTACCAAATCGTGTGGGTAATACATAGATGTGCTTTCGCACCAAACATAGTAATCCAAATGAAAGATTTGCTACACTACCAAAAAATCTGTTTCAAAATAAAATTTAACTAGGGTCTTCGACATGCGTTCTGCAGAAAGATTCATTACTAGTTTTCAATATTGTCTTCATCAATCAACCTGCAAAAACTCGTTAACTCCTCAAGACACATGTTGAAAACAGAAGATTAGTACAAAAAACTTAAATGAAAACAAAAAACTAAAATAGTGATAACTTCCTCAAAACTAAACAAAATTTTAAATCCTAGATATCTATGGAAAGCGAAAAAATAGACCTTCAAAACCCAGAAAACGTTTTGCAAAATCCTGCAAGATAGAAGTGTTATAAACAAAAGAAAATTTGTGTTTTAACAGTTAAAGCTTAAAAAATTGCGATCACTAAAATGACAATAACTTTCTCAAATCTTAACAAAATTTTAAACCATTTGAAGTTCTGGAAAGCCGAGAATGAGATCTACAAAACCTAGAAAAAATTTTAAAATATTTTATTCACCCATTTTTCTATGCTCAAAAGAAGGTGATGGGATTTCGTATGAATTTTTGGCTGTAACCTGCAAAACAACGAAAATAAACAAGAAAACACACAAATTTCTCTACAAAAACGTCAGGTTCACCAATGTAACATCGAAGAAAGGGCACAAAGATAAGATTAAGAGCAAACATGCAATACGAATCTAAATGCAATCTAATGCTAAGCAACAAAGAACAAATGAAGTCAAAACGTAAATTAAAACTTGAACAATCTCACCAAATTTGTACGTATTTCCATGATTCATCTCGATTGCCCTTCTCCATTTTGTTGTTGTAGTATAATTGCCCTCAGATTTCTCGTAAGTTCGTGCAAGTATAGTCTAAGATAGTGATTTAGCAAAACATCAAAGATTCAAGATAAGTGCTCGCAAAAGTCATAAGATTTCGAGAGAGATTATATGATTTTGAGAGATTGGAATGATGAATGACAGATCAATTTATAGAAAATTAATTATTAGAACAACAGGCCAAAGATTGAAGATCGTGATTTGGTTGAGATTGATTAGTCATACATTCGATAGCGTCATTAATGACACAAGAGTGATACAAATTAGAAATGAAATTAAAGATTAAATAAATGATTTAATCTTCAAGTTTATTATTCAGAAAGCGGAAAATTATCTTTGCATGAAAAAGATGAATATGTGATTAAAGCAACTCTTGTTGAGATACGCACAAGGTTTTAATTAATTAAATAGGAGTATTTAATTAGTCTGCATGTACATGCAAATGAGTTAGAACTGGATGATTGAATTATTTGACGAAGAGATTACTCAGGAAAGCCACTCAGACATTAAATCAAGAGTTAACTGAGTGATTTGAATAGATCTTTGGAGTCGAGGTAAAAGTGAATACTTAGATAACTCACACAATTATCTAAATATGATCGTTAAAAATAGAATTCATGAATTAAATAATTCATTTAATTCAAAGATTCGGATATTGAAGAATGATTAAATAAATAAGATTTATTTAATTAAGTGATGAAGGGATTTAAATGAATAATTAAATAAATAAAATTTTATTTAATTATAGTTTGGAAGTATGATAAAGTAAATTAAATAAAAATTTATTTAATTTTGACAAGACAGGATAAAAGGTTAGTGGTAGCATAGTGAAACAAAGCATTTATTTTAGTGTCAGGATAGAATAAAAAGAGAAAGTGTGAATTAATTTAAATAATTAAGATTATTTAATTGTAGAAAAGGAAAAGATGAATTATTAAATAATTAAAGATTATTTAATCAATAGAAGAATTAATGTTAAGATGAATTAATTAAATAGTGGGTATTTAATCATGCGTATAGAAGAAAGAATTATGAAGAATAATATTGAAGTCGCTTGGGAGAAGCAGACCAAATTCCAGTTAATGCAACACTATCAAAGGAGCCAGCCCATAATCTAGAGGCCTGCTTTCACAATAGGATACCCACAACCTGAAAGCAGTGCCATGTTAGTCCAAATTTGTTGAGTTCTTTCACAACTTGGAAAAGGGGTACAAATTTGGTTAACAAATAGTTTTAGCACACCATGTGGGATCGCGAACTGCTTCTCAATTCATTTTACACATTTCATTGTTGTTGTTTGGTGTGTACAGTAGTAGTTTCTGCCTTTGGAGGCAATATTTACATGCACCTGGTGACTTTGAATTTGAATTTATTGGTTTCAATAGTACCAGTTCTGGTATGTTCAAAATCTATTGAAAGAAAAGTTGATTTTCTGGCTTTCCAGTCTCTTGAATGAAAAAATATGTCTTCATTTCATGGAAGTATGTCATATTATCCTCCATTTTATGAAAATGTTTCCCATGCATCTTTTTATCAACCATATCATATTGAGGATCTACTGTTAGTTTTACCCAAACTAACCCTGTAGCAGTAGGTTACCAGCATGTTCAGTACTCTTACCACCCACCCACCCCTGCTCTTTCATCATGGCAGCTAGTATATGCCCAGAACCAGTCTCAAGAAGGCTATTTTGTTTTGAAACAACATTCTTGTCCTCATTTGCATCCCCAAAATGTTGATGATATAGGGATTAATAATATTAATAGTATATTACTATATTTTTGTAGGCAATTGGATGAAATATATAGAGAACAAGAGTATCAAATGCAGTAGCAGGAGGTTGACATGCATTAGGACTAGGAAGCCTACCAAGCCCATCTCCATGAGCAGGAATGGGAGGCACAAAATAGGCAATTTGAGGAGAATTTTTCCCAAAAGCTTGTTGTAAAGGATGTAGAAATGAGGTTAAAATTTTCCAAATAGGAGGTTGCCAAGTTCAATGTTCCAAGCTTCAAACAAGGTGAACCTCTTAAGCCTAGAAATTTTGAGATTCCAAGTTTTAGAAATCCTATTTCAATTCAAGAACTCATCCTTGAGCAAGCTCAACATGTAGAAGAGCCTAGAGAATTTGCTTTCCCAAGTTTTAGGAGCCCTCCTTCTATTCAAGAACCCATTATTGAACAAGTACATCATTGTGAAGAACCCATCAAGGAGGCTCAACCAACCCCTTATGTTCCAGAAGCTATTATGTTTGAAAAAGGGCTCGAAAATGATAAATCAAATGCGATAACAGAGGTAAATGAGGTTGTAGATGAAGAGAATTAGGATATAGATCAACAAATAATTGATGGTTCTCATATTCTAACTGTTTCATTTGATGAATTGCCACTATTTGTGAACAAGGAAGAGAGTGCAACTCAAATCACAGCCACATCAACTGTAGTACAGCAGGAGGAGGCTCAAAACTTTGATGTTTTGGCATCTCAGTTGAGTTATAATAAGGTAAAGATTAACCTTCCTTCACTGAGAAGCAAAAATGAGGATGAAGATGACCTTTTTTGGGATGATCTAGAGTCATTTGTTTCTAATTTAGAGGTCAAACAATCATCTTCTAAAGAGAAAAAGGCAGGACAACAGGTAGTTGAAGTACAAAAGGATGTTCAAGTTTAGATTTTTGTTGGTTTATTTGATGAACTTTTGAAATTTATAGTTGAAGATGAGTAGTGCTTGATTGAACTAACCTCAATGCCCAGTTTTGAGCAACAAAGTGATCAGATAATGACAGATTTGTTCATTGAACTTCCTATTTTTGTGGATGATGATGGAGACACCATGCTTTTACTAACAACAGTATCAAATTTTGGGAAGCAAGAAGATGAAATTCACTTTAGAATATTGTTGGTTCATCAAGAAGAATATCGGGGTAGCCTGGTCTTGAGAGGTGAAAAGGTTGGTACCTATGAGAATATCCATCAAGATGAGCATGATCAACAAAGGTATGTTTTGAAAGGTATGAGTACTCCTTTAAATATTCAAGGAAAAAGTTATGAAGTTGATGTAGGACATGTCATGCATGAGGGAGCTAACCATGAACTTGAAGAGGACATGTTCTCGAGTATAATAGAGGATTTTTGTTCAAGACTTGATGTTGAGTAGCTATTAATTTATAAATCTAAAAAGTGTGAGCAACACAACCAAATGGACAGAGTAGTCATAGTTTTATTTGAATCACATGAGGTAGCTCATTCCAATCATCATGAGGTTGTGGTTGTGGAAGAAGTTGATCAAAGTAAACCCAACAAGATTGGCTTGAAGGTTATTCTTTCACAAGGATTCCCTATCAGACATTTGGCCAGTTTGGAGGCCACTGCGATGTTAGCTCTCAAAAACACAGGCGAAATGCCCCAAGCAGTTGCCAACCTCTTGATACGTTTTAGGGTAATAGACAAGGTCAAGTGGTTTAGACCTTCTACTCTTTAGGTGCTGCTAAACCTGGACGCGTGTACCTATATGAATAAGGCAGACTTGACTTATGCTTATTTCTTTTTCAACTGTTTTTCCCACAATGGAAAATGGGAGTGGACAAATAAAACTGGAATTTGGTATAAATTGTATCGCAATATTAAAACTAAAACCTAATATGTTCAGTTAACAGATGTAAAAAATGAATGAAACTAAATAATGAAAATGCAGAAACTAGTACCTTATTGGGTATGCGGAGTCAAATGAAATCTAAATGAGTAGCTTCTTTCTGGAAGACATTCAAATTGTTTGGCATATATTTTAGTTTATAACTTGTATAAACATGCAAGATTATGACTACCGAGTTCCTCTTAACGATCCAGATGAACTTTCCTAATTACTATGATCAATTAAAAGGATTTAATCTTTCCTTGAAAGAAACAGTCAATTAACCACATAGATAAAACAAATGTGCACTGATAAATTGAACATAAACTTGTTATATCAATTTAAATAACCAAAAAATATTAATCTTGGGGACAACTACAGTAATACTTTCAATGAACACACCGGACAATTGACACCAGAAATACGCCACCACATTAAATGATTCTTATTGATATCTTCATAATTTCAAACATGCATCATAGTCTCATATCTGTGAAACATTATATTCTATTGTATCCTCCTCCTATTCTATCTTATCTTCGATATTCTATCTATTATCCCTGTTTCGCTACTGAAACAGATATTTATACATCAAATACACGAAAGGATGCATCCTTTTAGAAATGCTTCATAAGCTATACTAACAAATAGATTTAGTGATAACAAGCTCTGTTTAGCCATAAATGAGTTTTAGAAAGGTGATAAAAATAATCTTGGTGCTCGTATGTATCCACATATCCAACTGTGTTCTGGATTGTGATCTCCATCTTTATCATCTTCTCATTCTGCTCGCTCACTTCTTCCAACATTGTAGCCTCCATAGTAGCTATCTTTGGGATTTCATTTAGTATTGACTTCCACTTCCTCACCTTTTCCATCCGTCACTTCTTTTAAGTTCCTTATCATCGTAGATCTTAATCAATGTTTCATGTTATTTTCTCTATCAACCTTGTTCATCCCTTTGCAATTTTCTCAGAAGGTTTCAGTTTCCGTTGTTTTTGTATGATTTCTAGTTTCAGTTGTAATTATCTAATCAGTAGAGGTAAGAATTCTCTTCGCTTGTTTCTTGAAATTTCCATGTAATCCTTCCGTATTCATCCATCTTTTATGTTCTTTTAATGCAGCAAGGGTATGTGAATGTTTTCCCCAAAGTTTATTCAACCAAGATATTAAACTGTCCTGCCTTTGCTTGATAATTGCTACAATTGCATCATGTTTTCCTTGGGAGTAAGCACTTGATCCTTCCCAATGATCTCTTGACTGAGAGCTTTCACCTTGAGTAATCATCTTGGTTGACTTCATCATAATGCCTACCAAATATTTTAGGTGGTCATTTTCTCTCAACATCCTTTCGTTATTTGTTTTGTACATTTCTCTCTCCTTTATCAACATTTGAATTTGTGCTTTGTTCAATTTTACAACATTAATTCCAATTTCTACAGTAGCCAGAGGATCAACTTCTCCAACTTTTAAATTCATGACATGCCCAAATGCCTTTTCAGTGTCAATAACTACTGATTTCCTATGGGGTGGATATAAGGCCCAAATCATTAATGATCCTTCATATGTATTGTATTTTTATCCTGCATACACTTTTGTTACCTTTTCTTGATCTAGCTTGTGTGTATAATTATTGTCCTTCAAGAAACTATCAAAGACCAGTGTCGAATTGAGATCTAGTCCGGGAAAGATCATGACACCAACATTTTCCAACATTTTACTCCCCTTTTCAAGGGTCATACTTGTCATCTCCTCATCTACACACTTCCTTAAATCATTTAATAATTGCTCTTCATTACCTGTAGTAATGTCATCAACCTTTTCCCTTATCTCTTTTCCCTTTTATTTATACAAAAATGCCTTAAATTCTAGAGAGTTTATGAATTCATCATCTGAAAAAAATGATCTATATTCTATATTCCTTGCATCTGCCTACATAGTTTCTTCAACACTCAATTCTTTGGTAGGACATGCATACTATTGAGTTCTTAATTTGGTTATTTTACTTGGTCGGCTTTGTGGCACATTATCTTCAGGTGTCTCTTCCCTAGAAGACAACTGCTCTGCATCCTGCAACCTTTGATTATATCTTTCAACCAAAATTTCTACGTCTTCTTCTTCTAGATTCTGAATCATATCATCAAAGTGATAGGGCACATGTTGATACCCTCCAAAATTTATCCTTATTCTAGCAGAATTAATGTACCCCTCCGGGTTAAAAAATTTTTTGGGTGGTCCTCTCTTCATATTGTACTGTAGTAATTTGTCAAGGATCAAATTATATCCTTCTCTAGCAAGCACAGTAAAATCACCAAAACATAATGTACTAGGCATAAAACCCTGCTTTCCAAAGGAGCTGAAATTCATTACACTGGAGTAATCCATCTGTCTGACAATTTCCAAATATGCAATTATGTTCGAGACCATCTTTGGCGGAATGAATGGGGCATCTTCAAACCCATAAACTCTAATCATTGTAGCTCCCTCCAAGAAATACCAATCTCCCCAATTATGATCAATTGGCCCATTGAAATCCTTTGGCCAAAGAAATCTCTTTATCTCTTCAGATAAAGAATAATCGTATGAATGATTGTACAATATGTACAATGTCTTTACAAAGTATTCTTCAAAATGAACAAAACTAGAGTTGGAAAATCTACTATCCCAGACAATAGTCCATAATTGAACAGGTAATGTTGCACCATCCTTACCAGTTTGAGAAATTCTCATCTCCTTGGGCCACAGTCCCAACTCTTGCTCAAAATATAACACTATATGCATCAATAGTGAATAATGCCTGAGGGGAAAAATAGAAGCTCTGCCCTTGATTGCCATCAATCCAGAATCAAGCACCTTGGAAATGTATGAGGCATAGTCAAATGGCCTAGAGTTGTGATACTGGATATCTGCAGAGATTATCATGGGAACAATTGACATATATTTTGGGACATCCATTCCCAATA